>JAVQJF010067784.1:0-25956 GCA_036023855.1 Gadopsis marmoratus
ACACACACACACACACACACACACACACACACACACACACACACACACACACACACACACACACACACAGGAGAGTTGACTGGTCCTAACTAAGTGCTGAGTTATCCTTCATAATCCTCAGTTATATTTGATTAAACACCACAGTCCCAGTCTGAAATCTCTCATTACAGTGTGGTGACTTCACACCACTGCTGGTTGAACAGCAGACTCATACACAGCACTGGCTCCCTGCGGGGAAATCTAAACCCACCGTTTAGAACCTGCAGATTAGGTTTGTGTTTATCATTTCCCTCTATTCTCGCTTTTTCTTTATCTCGTGCAGAGGAAGGCCGGGTGTTGAAAAGCCCCACATCAGGCGTACTTCCTGGCTACTTCCACCCCTCTGCGAGAGGTCACACAACATGTTTCAACAGTTTGAATGACTTGGGTGTCAGGTTCGGAAAATAGAAAATCGCTACAGCTATGGACGCTTTCCATCTACGCTGTTGGAAAGACAATTTTTCAATAATCTAAAAATAGGTTAGGATGTTTAGTATGGTGCTTGTGTGATACTGCACAATGCAGTTTCCATTATGGCCTGACTGTTCCTGAGGTCATATCGCCACTAGACGAGAACCTAATTACCTTCGGGGTTAGATGTGTGACCCCGGAGGGGGATGAAAAATAGCTCAGTCATCGGAGGTGAAAACAGGAGGCTGTGCCAACATTGTATTGACCAGTTCATTGCTCTCAAGCTCATCAAACAAATGAAACCAGCATCCATACATGCTTCTATTGTCCAATACAACTGGAAAGCCTCTAACATGTACACTCCTACACTTCAAAGGCGTATTGTAAAAGAGGATTTTCTTCAGCATCCATGGGACCATTTAATGCGTTTGTGTATTACGGAGGATTAGTCGTCGTGAGGGCGGTGAAACCTACTGTAAATGTGTTTGCAGGCGGAATGAATTGGAGATTAATTTGACTGCTGGAGCCACACAATCCTTGTTATCCATTAACCTGCAGAAGGAGCAGTCAGCATAACTGGTCATATGGTGAGATATAACTGAACGGCTACAAAATATAGGCACGAGGTGTAACGCCATACACAGTGTAGTGCTTGGAATTGATATTAGGTTGACACCATACTGGAATATATGTGAATGTATAAAATCGTCTAACTGAAACTGTCTTTGCATATCTGTGGAATCTTTCCCCCCCCCTCTGTTTTGGCCTTCCATCCGCTCTAAACACCAAAGATGTATCTTTTTGAAAACATTTTCCCACATTGTGAGTGTGTAGTTGGTGAATGTGATTGTAACGTGATCACAGGACTCTCGCTGTCATTTGATCCATTTGCCAATGCACTCCGTTGTTAAAACCTGCTTGTGGACGACAAACAATACTTAGAAAATTGAGGAAAGACACTTTCTGAGAATAGCACAAAGCTGTGGGCTCAAATGCTTAAACTGGGTTATTTTTCCACTGTTGGGGCATTCAATGTGCAACGTGCCAACGTTTCTGGTGTGGATGCAAATTTGGTGCACAAACTGCATCTTCAGAGTTATTCACACCGCAGTGGACGAGGTTGGGTCACTGTGTGGTGTCTACCATTGGGCGTGATTCACAGTTACAAATCTTTGACAGAGACCTCAGTGGTGCCGTCCAGCATGAATGTGCTGTGACCCCGATGAGTGCAATACCTGTTCAGGTTTGAGTCCTGGTGGTACCCAGGCGTACTCCTCCAGGGCACAGCCTGAGTCGTCGTCGGAGGTAGAGTTCCTCTGGAAGTCGTACATCAGCTTGGTGACCGTCTTCTCCATCTCTACAGGCATGGCTGTCACTGCATGCTCCTCGCGACGACACTTACAGTGCACACAGATCTTCCTACCATGGACAGACACAGACAGAGAACATCTGTCAGGCCAATGCTGTACTGTAGACAACACCTCTGTGTCGAAAGGTTTAATGAAATAAGAGCATCAGATTTTAAACGAAACCAGTAGTTAGGCTGTCTGAACGTCTGAATTACGCTGCTGAAAAGTGTGATTTGTGGTTTGAAAATAACATTTTTGCACATTTTAAGCTTCCAATACTGTAATCAAACTACACCACCATTAGGGTGAGCGAAAACTGTTTAATCAATCACTATGCAAATACATTTGACACTACATGTGGAGCGATAAGGTTTCAGCAGAAACAAGACGAGCTCTGAAGCCTGCTATTAATCACCCCCAATAGCTTTTGTTTCTTTTTTTTTATATTAAAAGGTAACCTCGGGTACCTCAGTGTACTTGGTTGTAGGCATAGTAAAGCCCCCCCCCCCAAAAAAAACAAGACTTTATGAACCTTTTGACTTTTGCTCAAAGATGCATGGAGCATGTGCACGTGTGCAGACTCTCACAACACATAAAGGAAACTTCACACAGTTTAAAAGAGGTCATGGCTTCTCACTGCAGCTCTGTCAGTATAATGTGGGTGCCACAAATACAATGCTCAGCAATCCACTAGGGTACCAAGATACAAAGATATAATCACAAACAGGCTATGGAGATTAGCAGAATACAGTCAATGACAGTGATGGAAAGCAGCACTGTACAAACACACCAACACGCACACCACACAGTTCCCTATTTACAAGGTTAGCGAGAAACACTAGCAGATGCTTAGCCAGGAAGGTGCTCCGCTCGTTAGTCAAGCAGACCCACCCAGCTATAAAATGGAAAGTGTCCATGCGTGAGTTTCCACAGAAAAGATGGTTGGGAGTATTCGACACTGACAGTCCTCCTCCTCCTCACTGCCCTTTCATCTCCGGTAGGGTCCGGAGAGTAATAAAGACAGATGTTATATTTCATAGACTCAAATCAACTATTCTGGAGTTTTATCTTACAAAATACTGGGATTAACAGTCAGGAATTACTCCACCGAGAATGACACGGAGCTCGTGAGACATCTCACAAAAAGCAAACAGGGTGTGGGTTAAATGACTGAGTGGATGGATTCAAATGAAAATATAGGCCACCATCAGCAGGTCTGTATGTGGAGCCGAAGGGAGAAGAATATATACATATTCCTGTGCCCTCGACGGCTCCAAGTCCCTCCATGAAGAGGAAACTCTGGGTGGCCAGAAGGTTGCGCCCCACTAAACCTTGATGCCCCTCAGGAGGCCAAACCAGGGAGACAATCCCATTACCTTCCCAGACGGACACCTTCCTGCCTGACAGACAGCCCTGCAGAGGAGCTTAAGGGCAGTCGGGACACTTTTTGACAGACTGACAGCTTGCCTGGCTGAGGATCTGTTGGTGCAAAGTGCTTGGAGCACAGACAGCACCATGTGGAGAGCTGGCCACGTCTCACCTTGTCTCTTGTTCACAGGAGCACTTCTTGTCCAAGGGTTGAGTCTTGGTTAACAAAGCACGTCAATCTATTTGGCTTAGCACTGATGGATTTTGATGACAGAACGGCCACTGGAAGCACTTTGAAACCGCCTGTAGCTCTCCAAGTTAAACATCCCACTGACATGCCTCAACAACATACAAATATATTGGTCTAAAGTTGGACAAATTCTCCATCACCACTTGAGATTTCTCACCATCATCCAGGAGCCTAACAGCCTATTACTGTCAGCTCTAGCTTTCAACACCGCCCTGAGCAGACAGGCAAACCGCTGCAACTTCTGCTGTCATTGTGGAAGGGCAAGCCACAGGCTATACAAACTGACTCCATAAATATTAACAAAGCACATGAAGTGCCCGGATACCATTGTCATGAATATTGATGGGTATGATAAACAGAGCGGCGATGCAGCTCAGGCAGACAAAGTCATCACGTTGCTGTCGAGCAGGCTGACTGGTGGAAGGGCGTTTTCGCAAATCCCTCTCCCAGCGGCATGATGCTGTAGCCGGGGGCGACGCAGCTTGCCTCATTACAGCCCAGCACCTTTGCCGTCATTACTAATTTAAGGCTGATTAACTGGTTGACACACACAAAAATGTGTCCATCTCCAAAAACACACACTCACGTCGAGGGTGATGATTGAACGTGAATGACAAAGGCACCACAGGTGAAGACAAAAAGGATTCAGCACGTACGAACACCTCTTCCATCCTCCTGACATGCTGCCGGGAGGTTAGCAGGTATTTCAGCCACGGGCTTCGGGGGGCCTGTTGGAGATAAGAGTATACAAATAGCCCGAGCAGAAGGAAAGCATTTCACACCGCATTCTTTCTGATGCATCGCAACGTCACCGGCCCACACTCTACCTATGCAGTCTCTGTGGAGTTCGGCTTGGAGGAAGAGCAGCTTGTGACCTTTGAGCTACTCTCTCTGTCCAGATGTGTGATGATGATGATGACCTTCCCCCGCAAACATCCCCACATCAGCGCTGGCAGGCATACTGTAGGCCTACAGGGGCATGTTGCTCATACCCTCCCCTTCTTCTATCCTCATGATTTACAACACGCTTCATACACATGCCGGGGATTTCCCTTCCACCGAAACTTAATCCTCAAGCTTCCCCTTCTAATTTACATTATTTCAATTAGGAGGGATTTGGGAACTTTGGTAATACAGGTCAGTTGCATCACTGATGCCTCATAAATCATGCTGAGCTAAAGGGCTAGGAAGTTAAAAGGCTTGCTTTTTTACTCAAATGTGACTGGCCATTCATCTCCTGGGAGATGTAAATGCTGCTGCATCATTGGTAAATTGGAGTGTGAGGTTTGTTCAAGACCTGGGGGGCATGTTGTTGGATAGTAATCCCTGCGACCATGATGTCATGAGGCAATGATTCACCGCATTGGGTTAATTATCGTCACACTGGTCCTCTACATTAGACTTGTAACCCAGGTAACGGGTGGTTTAATACGTAACCGGGGTCTGATAGGCCTCTGTGACAGTTACAAAGACTCGGTTCAATCACTTTAGGTCACTGGTGCACCATCTTCACCAAGCATGGTCTTAAGTTTAGCCAAACAAGCGCTTTTAAACCTTGGATCAAATTTACCATCTTAGCAAATGTGTTTCAAAGCAAAGCAAAAGTTATTCACAGAAATGATCTTTGCCAGGCAAAGAAAAAACAAAAACAGGGCTAGGTTTGCAACCCTTACTCCAGGGTTACGGTTAGGAGACTCTATTCAACCCAAAGCTTTAGAAAAAAAACAAACATCTGATTCAACTGTATCCAAGAGCCAGTCAAGGAAGTGTAGCCTTGGAGGGTTTGAAGTCTCAGTCCAGTCATTCCTGAGCAGCTCCCAAAACCGCTGCAGCTTTTCCATGGCATCACTCTAGACGGCCAGATTAAAATCCCATCTTTAAATGGCAGCGCTGCACAAACGCCGAGGTTGGATGACGAGAGAGGGGAGCACAGAGGATAGAACAGCTGGGTGCAAACTGCAGCCAAGTCTTGTCTCCCCCCCCCCGCTTTTGTTTTCTCTGGAAGAGGTTGGGGAAGAGGGGGTCAGACTCCTTTCTCTTGAACAGCCTTTTGTTTGGTGAATACAACACTTCGCGTTCAGCGTTTTGAAGCTGTTGTCGGGAATTCATTTTCAGGGGCTTCAAGGAATAGCCCCGCTTTCCAAAGTGACCAATATACAAGCAAACAAACTCTTTGAACCGACACTGATACATGTTGACTTCAGAGCCATGAGACGGTAATCACAGTTAAACATGACTGGAGGTGCTCCCGACAAGGATCAGGCTCAACAAAGACGTTTTCCATTAGCGGCCGATTAGTAAGAACCAGATGCAGAGTGTTCCCGAGGACCGAGATCAGGCCAGCATCCACCTGTCATAACAAATTATTACTAGCCTCTGGTCCACTAGCCTCAACCTGATGATGACTTTCTTCTACGTGAATGAGCAGTGACATATACACAGCTTTGCATTTTACCAAAATACAACTATTTCATTAGCATTCAACAATGACAGCTTCCATGAGTTTTAAGGGGACACTCCACCAACTGTACACGTGCAGTTTAAATGTAAAAGTAGCCGCATCATGTCCTCTGGGGGGAGGTTTCCCAATTAGATATCCCTGATGATGTCATCAGGATAAATTATTTGCTTTTAAATATCATCTGTTCCACGTTTTATTTTTGTTAACTGCACTTCTGTTTTATGGCATTCTCTTCTGTAAAGCACTTGGTGCGTTTCATATCTTTGTTGTAAAGCACTTTGAACTGCATTTCTTGTAGGAATGGTGCTATATAAATAAGGTTTATTATTATTATTATTAAATTGCATTGGGCAGAAGCTTGACCCACACTAGACACAAAAAGGTTGGCATATCTCAGTCTCTGCCGTCTCTTTATTCTTTCTTTTTTTAACCTTTTACTTGAGAGCGTCCCAACTTTATGAAGTACAGTAAACAAAATTTTTTTACAAAAACAAATGCTTTTTTGTTTTTAAAGAGTGCACCTAAATGTAGTAAACTAAATGTAAAATCTAGATGCATCTTAGTTAAAAATCCTTTAATATTAAAAAATTATATAATTATTTAAAATGATTTTATTGTTTTCCCTTTCAGAAAGATGATCAGAAAGGGTTATGAAGAAATGTTTCTATGCCACAATCATTGAGTGCCAAAGCTAACCAAGGATTGGGGTGGGACTTTCAACTGTATAGTATAGTATAGTATAGTATAGTATAGTATAGTATAGTATAGAGCAGATCCAACTTATAGTAACTGGTGATAGGCACACAAAACACACGCACATCCACATGAGTACAAACTCGACAGGACTCAGTCTCTTGATTTTTTAAATTGTACATTTGTGGAAAAAGTGAACTTTTTTCTTCCTGCTCCAGTAAGGCACTTGAAAAAAGTCAATGACTGTCATAATTTCCCCTAGTCTCCCCCCCCCCCCCCATATGAATTGAATGGCACAGGATTTGGGTGGAAAGTGGCGAGCCAAAAGCCGAGCAAGAAACGTATGTAACATCACACAGCGCCTCTTTTCGGCTGCAGCCATTCTGTACTAGAGAGACTGGATCACGTTACTTATTCATTCAGTGTCGACTTGTTCCATGAAGTGACGCTACTTTGGATGGGAACAGGTGGGAGTCATGGAAGGGACAGGGCTTCCAAGTCAACCTCAGCGCGGACGTCAGAACTTTACTCCGACGCTGGTCCCACACTGCCAGACCAATTTTCAATTAAATTCAATTTTATTTATATAGCGCTATATCATAACTGAGTCATCTCATAGCACTTGTTAAAATAGAGCAAGTTTAAACCAACTCTAGACCAGTAGAGGATCTGTTCACCAGCAACACACAGTACATTAATAGGCTTCAGTCTACTGGGTTGTGATACACTTTCGAATACAAAAATATCACCAAATCCCTCAGTCCATCTAGGAATTTTATTGGAATATTGTGTTGCCTTTTCTTCTTTTAGGCTCCTGTCAGTTCAGGAGTGGCTTCAGCAGTTCACCTCAGGTGCCTGCTGAAGCCACATTATTCATTACCCCCCTTTAAGCAGCTAAAAAGCAGCCGTCCAAACGGGTCAGTTCATTAAAATGACTGTCATGGAGCCGATATTGGGCCACTTGCGTCCAACAGCAGTTTGCAGCAAACTCCAGGAAATAATGAGGGAGGCTGAAGTAATGACACCATAATAACGGTTGACTGGCTGGAGGAACACGTTTTGGATATGGGGGGGGGCACTGACACATATTACAGATGCCTATTTATGTTGATTTAGCAGGCGGTCTACGATCCATATGGCACAGAGGCTGCACAACAAAGACTTTCTGGCTGGCAGCCTGACCACTGCGCTACGGGGGGGGGGGGGGTCTCTTCTATACAGGGAGTCCACAGCCCTGCAGTTTGTTGTTTTCATCCACATAACTGCGACTTGTAAGTATCGAATGAGTGAAAGTGACGACGCACTAAGGGAGTCTCGAAGACGGAACCTTGGTCCGCCTGCAGACCTTCACCGGGCAGCAGCCCTGCGCGCACACTTCCACTCTAAAAACGCACCTACGACTCAGACCTTTCGTTACGCATTTCAAGTCCCGACAGGGGACAACAACAACAACAACAACAGCAGCATGAACAGGGTCGACGAGCAGCTGCTTACCTTCCTACAGGCGGTCAGAAGCCACAGCCCGGACCTCGGTGCTGCTTGCAGCGCTGCGGGCTTTAAAATGCGTCTCCCCCCATTTGTCACACAGCTCCAACACGCCACAGCTCTGCCACGAAAACACCCCCCCTCCCGCCTCCACCTGCCCCCTTCCTGCTCTCCGCAAACACATTCAGGAGCTCAGCCGGCGGGGAGGAAGCGCAGACGAGGAGCCAACTTAAAAAAGTGCGTAAAGTCAGATCCTTCTACGGATCCGAAAGAAAAGGAGCGCGGACTCCGCCGGAAGATTTTAACATCCAAACGCGCAAAACAGAAGCGTGTCCTGGAAGCAGAGGCACCGCAGCCGAGTCCGACAGAAGGTCGGTGCGTAAAAGCGCGGAGGTCCGGAGCCGCTGCGCTGCTGCTGACTGAGCCGGAACAGCCGCGTTTTAATGCGCAGCCGACGTCCAGCGCGGAGGGACAGCGTCGATCACTTCCGCTGGCACCGTCAAAGTAAAAGCACGAGCACTTCCGCTGGCACCTTCAAAGTAGAAGCGCCGCTGTCACGCGTTGCTGCTGGTTTATATTTGAAGCTACTAAATGTGCCCATTCCATCAACACGTCGGTCATATATAAACTTTAAAAAGGGAACGATTTCTTTTACAAAATTAGGAAGACATGAAAAAAGCAACAAAGCACAGTGTCTGCAGAGGAAGACCATGAGTTGAGATTGAAAGCTCTAAAAAAAACAACAAAAAAAAACAACAACTTTATTACTACCGTGGCAGAGGTCACTCATGATCGTTCACACTTAATTATAGAGAAAGCAGCTTCTTTAAACATGACGGTGTTTTCGGACCTTCCAGACAGCCATCGACTCATTTCTGAGTGAAGAGTCACAGTCAATCGAAACCCCCTTATATTTCTAACCTTTTGTTTCAAGGCAAAGTCCTGTGTCTTATGGGTCCTCTTCGGGTGACTTGACACACACACACACACACACACCCCTCCCTGCATGCTAATATCATCCCGGTGTGATGTCACCAAGTCAGCGTCCCAACATTGGTGTAATTAGCAGCTTGAATGACCGGTGTTCTGACAGGATTTGCATGTGAATGAAACCACTGCCCTGAAGCAACTGGCCTGGGATGCGGGGGGAGCTGCAGGACGCTGACCTGCATGGGGAAATGGGGAGGTGAGCCCCTGTAAACAAAACAGGGCTGTTTAACATAAGAAGTGGACTTTAGCTAAATAAAGGACAAAAGACTGATCGACCAATGAAAACCCAGTGAATCAAAAACAAATGTAAAGCCAATTTAGTGGGATCTTAAATATCCAGTAGCCTATTTTTCCAGAATGTGCACCTATTGGGCGCCTGACTTGTTATTTGCTAAAGATTCACTAACATATGCCACACTGATATGATTATCAAAATACAACTGACCAAAACAGTTAAATTAAAGCAGGGGACTGAGTTATATGCACAGGTGGAGTCAGTTAGATCAGCTATTAGCAACAACACAAACAGGCCAATTGTTCCTTTACAGACTGCCACCATCTCAGCTATTTTGGTTCCTTCTTAATCTCTCAAACACTCACATGCCATCTCCCTTCTGTTTCTTTCCCCCTGACAATGAGCGGCTGAACAACATCCCACTGCGGCTCCTCATTGGCTTATATATCCAAATGCAAAATGTGTCAAGAAAAAGAAAAACACACCCCACAACTTTTCTGGCAATCAAAGCTTAACAGATTTGGGGAAGATTTCGAAAGGCAACTTGGAGGATAGAAGTGGGTTAGAGCGTAATTAAATCAAGATTTGTGTATATTTTTCCCCAAAGTGGCCTGCTGCTGCCTGTTGGCCAAACACAAGTGAAGAGAGAGAGAAAAAAAAAAAGAACTGCAGAAAGGAAAATAAAAAAAGCTTGCTTTGAAAAATCAAGGAAGAATTTTGCAGCTGAAAACAGCCGGCGGCTCTGAACGACCTCGTCAGTTTTTGAGGACAGTGCTGTGGTCTCTCCTTTCCCGAACTGCTTTTCTGTTTAGTGAAAGCCGTCTTTCTGGCCTGGATTCTCCTGTGACTCTCACTACCTCTTAGTCTCATACATTAGATAATACAGTATAGTCGCAGCCACTTTACAAACACAGGAAAGTCAATTACAGCTGTGCTTACGGCCCGTCCACAAGGTTTTACAAGGAGCCCTAAGTGACAGTGTCATCTGCGGAGAGAAACCACAGAGTGGGTCAACTGCTTTGGGGACAGCCATTTCCCCCAATAAGTCATTCCCTTTTCCCCAATAAACTGTTCCGCGACCTGTAGTGAGCTCTTTTAAATGCCAAGAGAGGACTGAATAATAGCATTGAGGCCAGCTAGGGGGACATACCACAGATAGCTTTGGCATGCACAGAGATGGTAATTTTAGACAGTGAGCCAAACAGGTTTACACCCTTCCTAAACATGCATAAGCATATTGAGGGCTTTTGTCTCTATCAAAGCACAGGATGAGTGATATTGTAAATACATGTTCCCCCGGGGCTGAGAGTCCTATGCAAAAAAAAAAAAAGGTTGTACTGCCTCAAAGGACCGTATCCTACAAGAACTTTATTCATGTTTTACCAGGGAAGGAACTGATTCATATACTGCCCGATATGGTAAGAAAAACACTCCTGATAAATCAATGGCTTTATCTCAGTTTGAAATGTAGCCAACATCCCAACATGGCCTCCTCATCTTCATTTCCCATCTGCTTTTTTAGGAACACCAGTCTCCTCTCCTTTCATGTGGCAAATGCTGATGACTATCACTGTAGAGGCAACACACAAGGCAGCTGGGACTCACCCCAACAGCTGATCGCTGAGACATGTCGGGAGGGAGAGAACCAGCTTCCGCTCCTGTAAAGCTTTTCTTCCCACTGCTGCAGAAGGTTTCTTAAGCACATTTCTAACTACTCTCAGTATTTACGCCGCCCAGAATCTGATCCCCCAACTGGTTACTTAACTGTGTTGCAGCCCCCCTAAGCCAACTGGTCTAGAACTGTGGCCGTCTTGATTTTGAGGACAGGGTAATATTATCGCAACATATCCTTCCTCAGCAACCAGACATGTCCTCTGCAACCAACGAGAAAGGCAGTGAGCAGCGAGGGGATTTTTAAGGTCTTTCAAAATAATCAGAATTAAAACTGTAAAACCGCAATTAGAGCTTCGGGATCTCAAAGAAATCAGAGATAACTTGGGAGGTTCACCAAATAAGCATGAGGTGTACAGATGGGTCGAGATTAGGTCTCCAGACCCACAAGGCAGATTGTTAAAAAGTTGAAGAATAACTTTAAAAAGACAAAATGGAATATTAAGGTGCCAATATGCCTTAAAGACATGTGCTTGTCGGGGCGTCTGAAGCTTGATTTGTGCTTGACAGAGGGGGGTTAACGAAGGTCCCGCTGTAAATATCCAGTGTGGGGGGGAGTTACAGTTTCTGTAACTTTCCGAAAGCAGCAATCCAAAAATGCATGCCCATTTCACCCAGCAATTGGCCAGGTGTGCAGAGGTGAGAAATGTGAACGTAAATGTAGTTGTAAGCTTATAGTTTATCATTTATTCATGCTAATCATCATTTGCTTGTATACTTAATGTTTAGTAATTAGATGCTTTACTTGAATCCGTGTCTCCAGTCTTGATATTTAATCCAGTCTAGCACGTGTGCGTATGCTGAGCAACGCAACTCTTGTGTAAAAGGTTTAAAGGTCAGCTATATGGTGCAGTATATAGATCCTTATATGGGGATGTTTGTCTGCTCTCCAGATGTACGTCAAGGGTCCTGATATGTTTTTGGAAAGTTCTTATAAATCTAAATCTAACAAACTATATAACACTGATCAATGGAAAAGAGTTTTGTTTCCAGAATACTATAAAAGCTGTATTCTTGTAGGTTCTCTTTGAGATAGCTGATGACGTCTGAGTCTCTCTCTCCTGTTGTACAATACATCTTTGTCATCTTTGTCCAGCTTCAAGAGTATAGGCAGCTTTCCACAACAGAAAGAAAGCAGGATTACAACTTCGCTCTCAGGCTCTCTTTTTTCATTCCTCGCACAACTATTTCTTGTCACTTTGTGTATAATGGAACGCAACACCATGAATCCCAGTTGCACTGTGGATCACATCTTGCCCCTGTCTATGATGTCAGGCTGTTTGGAACCTTTAGAGGTGGCCTGACGACACTTTGTTCAAAACAATTTGTTTCAAACATAACCAGCCAAACAGAAAACCTGGAACAGAGTGGAGTTAATTTTTAATTGCTGGATTCTGTGCTATAGGACACAGATCGACAAACCAAGCAACCGCTGAACTCCGTGAATGGCACAATGGAGATAATGTGGAAGACGTTGTCAACCACCGCAAATAGTCCTGGTAAGTTTGTTTGCTTACCTTCTGTTCTGTCCTTCCGCTACATTAAGGGTGTAATGATTCATGTGAACAATTGCATCCAGTTACAAACGAAGAGGAAATGGCTGCCAGTTAGTATAAAAGGGTCACTGGTTTTCCCAGCCCAGCTCTAGCCACTGTGTTGGTGAACTGACCTCTCCTCTACCATGAGCCAGCAGTACTTTGGCCCAACTGCTCTGCCCAGCAACCAGATTTAGTTTGACACAAGACCCGGGGGCTCACTATGGGTCCTCCACCCATAAGCCCCCCTGTACCCATGTTCCCAGCAGATAAGTGGCCATTATTCATCCCGTGTTGAACATTAACTGGATTAATTCTGCAGGGGTTGAGGGGTGAAATTGTATTTGTCCAACGGGAGGGAAATGGAAAGGAAATGAGGAGAGTAGCCAGCTTGGCTGAAATTCTAATTAGCTTGAGGGTTCGTTAGCACGCAAACTCAACTTGCTGATACAGAGGCCTGGGTAAGCCATTAAGCCACAGAGGGGAAAATAGAGGGAGACAGCGAGAAAAGAAGAGAGAAAAAAGGGGGACGAAAGAAAGAGTATGGACACTTATTTTCACGCATAAAGGCCCAGGGCAATGGGGTGACCTTGTGGAGTGACTCCTCAAGGGGACTGGAGCTATTTTCTGCCCCTCCTGGCCCACTTACACAAGGGCTCTTCAGCACAGAGGAAAAACACACTCCAGGCCCTCCACCTTCGTCTATCCATTAGACCATCCATCTCCACTCTTGACAGCGCTCTCCAGGGCGACGCAGCTCAATTTCCAGCATATTGTGCCCAACAACGGCGGTTTGTCAATGAGCTTTTCCCAGCCGTACTGTACATGTGGATTCTGATTCAAAACATAACTAGGTCATGCTCTGGTTTGAAAAAAAAAACGAAGAGGGAGGAACAGTCATAGGAAGTAAAGAAATACTGTAGTGGACGCAGTGGGATATGAGGAATGGCAAACAAGACACACTGAAAAATTAGGTCTGACATCAATATTGTTCCGCTGTCCATGCCTTAGAAATATAGAGACATTTGGGAGAGGAGATCTTGCTTTCTGAGTGCTCAACCTTCCCATCTGTGCTGAAAAGAAATCTCCTTTTCCAAAAAAATGTTGTGAAGTAATACACAAAAATCTCTCATTTCTCTCCCAGTAACACATGGAGCCACATCTCTGATGCAGAATGATCTCGTGGCTCCATGAACGAACCACCCGCCTCCAAACCTCCCACATTCAGCAGCCTGCAGCCACTTCTCTGACTCAACGCTCTCATTCAGCCTCCACTGATGTTCCTCTTCCTCACCTTGTCATCATGACCCAGATGAGTGGCGTGGGTGTCAATGCTGATTTGCTGACTCTCTCGCTCACTGTAGCATTTTGCTTCATTCACTACATCGTTCCATCAACTTCACCTTTTCTAACTTTTATTTCTGGCACTCTCTCTGTGACAAATCACCTTGCAGCCCTCGCCCGTGGCCACAATCCCATGCCGACTGACCGACTGACCAGATGTTCCATAACTAATAATGAATATTAGCATACTCATGAACCACAATTGCAAGGTGGCTGCTGCAGCCTTGATATATGATCTTACCACTTATTGTCAGAAGGCTGCATGAAGCCAAGCCAAGTTTGAGGGTTTGTAGGTGCTGTTCTTTCTAACGAAGCCAGGTAAAAACCAATATATCCAGTTGGGGTGGGAAAGCGCAACACAAGAAACACATGTTGAATGTGTATATGGCTGGTAACCCTCCGGAGCAGGCCTCGTGCTCAGAAGGCTTTTGTTATTTCCATGAATTTTAAATCTAGAGAGAACGTGCAATAAAAGGAAAGGAAAGGTCAACAGAGGCCCTGACAGAGAAACATAGGACTGAAGAGTGAAGACTCTTTGCCCTAGCGACCCAAACATAGTCTGTATTTGCAAAAAATATTCCATGCAAAGAGGGCGGTTTGAACACCACTTTCTCCAGAGCTCTGCCGTAACGGTTTCAGCTCAAAGGTTTGGTTAAATAAACCCCCAGCACTCAGCTATGCCACGTTTAAATATTTAGCTTCAGAGGACTTGTGGGTTGAGCAGACAGGATCAGTCCATCAAACAGAGTTTGGCCTCAGGGCGTTCGATCCACCCTGAAACAAACTAGAAAAATGTACATGAACACGGCGCTGTGCTTATGTAATACCACACCATAAGTTTGTGTTTGCAATTTCTTAACATAACTCAACTGGATGGAGGGAAGAAAAAAAAAAGATTCTTTCAACATGCTAACTGGATATGTGAGTTTTCCTGTCATGAGACCAGTCTGTGTTTATGTGTGTGGCTTTGGGTGAAATAATTAACGACAACAAAAAATAGACTCCCTGAACATGAATCATAACAGTCAATCATGAACAGACCTTCAGGTTCAATTTGACCTATTTATACTGTACCTACAGAGTGACTACATGTGGCAACGTGTTTAAGGTGGGAGGAGCAGCACTGGCATTGTTCGAAGCACTCGAGTCTTTCCATTAGCTGCTGAAACTTGAAGGCTGATTTTGCTTCACACACACACACACACACACACACACACACACACACACACACACACACAGTCTGTTAAATGAATCTGTACACGTAATGAGAAGGGTGTGGATACAGACAACATTGAAAACAGAAGCCTGGTAACATAAGTAAATAACACTACTTTTGATCAGATTTTGAACAGATTAAAATGTTTCTAAAACCTTGCCGGTGCACCAAAGTACGTGACCTCACGTTTTCCCAACTGAGCCCTGCCTGCTGCAAATGAACGATGAGAGCACAGAAAAAAAAAAGTGAAAAAAAACCCAAAATATTGTGTTCAGGTAGGACCGCATTGCTTATATTAATAAGATGAATGAGAAAATGGGTGTTCAGCGCCTTTAAATGTTCGTTATTTCATTAAAATGCCGCTTTACTGTAGCTTCTATGTCCTCACAGGTGGCCTTGTAGTGGAACGGGTCACACACACTGGCAGAAATACCCAAACATACTCAATGCTATGTGGAACTGGGAAGGTAGGAGGGCGGCAGCCTTCCCTCCCTCTAGTTCACATTGCCCCTTCTCAACCAAATAATCCAGCTCAGTGCGTTACAAACGATATACATGCTCATGGGCCGATTGGGTTTATAGAAAGCGGCGTTTTGGGATAAGGAAGTAAATTAATTTAACAAGAAAGACAGAGATAATCCCTGGATGAGGTCATGTGGTAGTTTGAATAATACACAGATGAATCTGAAAGAAGAAATAAGGAGATTACACTCAAATCTGATTCAGACTAAGCAAATAATAAAAAAGGAGTCACTTAAGATAATAGAGTAAACCCACAGAGCACATATTCTGAAAGCCTAGAGCTTCTTCAAAGGTGGCTTTTGATGAAATAGCAGTGTTTCATCTTGAAATGATTCCTCTCAGCCAGGTTTAGGCAATTTAATCTCCCCGTTCATTCATCTTGTTACAGTGTTTACCCCTAACAAAAGGGGGATGGATGATGAGCAGATCTCACACACATTACACACCATGTCCATGTCAATGGCCACCATAACCCTCCCTCCACTGGATCTCGACTGCCCTGCGGAGGTTATGTATTGGAGGAGAAATGGTAATTTCCAGGACATGACAGTCTTGCTGTGTGTTTCATCACGGGCCGATAAAAACGGTGAACGTGGGGCTATATTGACTGATGGCTGCCGAGAGCTGAGGCTACTGGCAGTGAACACAGACATACGGACAGACAAGGAAGTGGAGAAGGCACGGGAGGAGGAATGAGTCATATTGAGTGATCCACTCACACACAAATCTCATAAAACAACTTTTATCAAACCAAGGTCAAACTTTCATCTCTGAGTGAAGGCAGACCTTGAATGCATCACTTCTCATTTCTTTTCAAATGTACTGTGATCTTGTTTTGAATACCAGGTCTGAGCAAATGTCTTCACAAGGTTGTCACAGCGAAGGTCTCTATCCATCTGTAGCTTTTTATTCAACCACTTCGGTCCCCTATTAACTGCTGCTCCCCTACGTTCCCCATTTAAAGCATGGCCCATTAGGAAGCAGTGAGAGAGAGCATTGCCCTGAGAGAAACTAAATCACCCCGGCCGGCACTGTTTA
This sequence comes from Gadopsis marmoratus, assembly GCA_036023855.1. NCBI lineage: Eukaryota > Metazoa > Chordata > Actinopteri > Centrarchiformes > Percichthyidae > Gadopsis > Gadopsis marmoratus. Next base: position 16,608 of record JAVQJF010067784.1, read on the forward strand.
CACCAGGCCTGGGCCGCTGCTTGAGCCGCTGTTTATTTGAACTGTGAACCTCCGTGTGAGGTGTGTGTGAAAGGAAAACTGTAAGCGTGTGAGAGTGAGAGAGAGAGAGAGAGAGAGAGAGAGAAAGAGAGAGCATGTGTTCTGCGGAGGCGAGGGGGAGGGAACAGTTCCACACAAAACCCAGTGTCTCGCCCTCAGATTTCTTTCACACCTCTCTTAACACACTTTTCACAGTGTATTTATTTGCCCCGCGGGCTCCTGGCTCTCCTTGGGTTCTCCAGGCCACAGACGGGCCTCTGTGCTGCACCACTCAGGCACAAGGAGGCCGAAAACAGACCTCTCGCACCCCCCGTGGCGCTCCAGACACAAAAATGTCCTTCTGCTGACCCACATGTGACATCACAGCCTGTTTCTCACACATATGCTCAAACACACGATCGCACAGAAAACATGCAGACACTTCTGCTGCGCAGCATGCACACACATATGTGAACAAGAAGGCATGTAATTGTATGCATATTTTATATGTATGGCACTCTTAAGGTGACACACACACACACACACACACACACACACACACAAACATTAGTGTGGGATTGGTTAAAACTGCAAGAGCAAAGGATAGGAAGACCTGAGAATCAATGAAGCCAGTGTTTAAAAGGTGCAGACTGACTGGAAGAGCGGCGAGGAATATGAAAGGCTGGCAAGTATTCAGACACGAGAACAAGGATGCACACTGAAGAGATTCATGTATACACAAGAAATAAGAACACGTAATATACACCAACATACTGACACATGTGCACAGAGAGCTGGGCTTATCTAAGGGCAGGCTGAATGCACTGAAAGACGTGGCATTTGGGATTTTTTCAAAGAGACAAGCTGTTGCTCTTTCAGCTCCATTTAAGTGTGGGTGGCTCTGAATTAGCATCACAGGCGTCACTGGACAAAAACGCGCCAGTCATTCTTACGCTCAAACTGACAATAAAGATTATATAACATCACTTTTGTTTTGATCAGATTCCAATGTGTGTGACGCACAAACACGTAGAAGACCACAGAAGAAGAGAGGGTAGAGTAGCAACCAAAGCCTGGTTTGAGTTAAAAGGCTGACATATAATTGATCATCAGTCTCAGTTCCCTTACAAATATTCACACAGTACCTGTAAATCCCTGGCTTGAAGCCATTTCATGGACAAAAAAAACAACCAAAAAAAACACTCTCACACACTTGAGGCTGCTTCTTGAATCGTGGAACAGCTAATCACTGTGTATCATTCTTCTCGCCTCTGCTGCTGGGGATTGACGTCTCCACATAAACACACAATTTGGCCAGACAGAAACATACACAAAGACAGTGCAAACACAAGATGTTGTACCGTCACGCAGCGTGCATGTGTGTGCCAAAAAGCGTATGTACAACACATTCCCCCACATACAAAGCCATGCAGACAATCATGGCAGTGTCTTTACAAACTACAGTTTTCTCTAAAATTCATGCAAACCCATCAGCTACGGGTAGCACAACAGAGAGTGACATAGTAATCTGTGAAAAAGGCACCGTCGAGATCCTCCATGCCTAATCACATCACAGCACTGCAGCTCAAGTATGTTTGGTGCCTGTTCTCTGGTATTTGGGGCAGCGTACCAGATAGAGTAAACTCTGGGACAGGAAAGGCTGCTCTGTGTGTGTGTGTGTGTGTATGTATATATATATATATATATATATATATATATCTGCATGCGAAGACTGTGCCAGCCACAAGACTGATGCTGGCGTCAGGATGAATCAGTCAGTCTGCTATGCCTTCCCTAGCTGCAAACACACCAAGAGGTTAGCTGAGAAAGAAAGACAGAGAGATCATAAAAGCAGATCATAAAAGCAACATCAATGGGTGATAGAGAGGGAAACATAAAAGAGAGTGTGAAAAGCAGGAGGGCTTATGAGACAAAGCTTGAGAGGGAAACACAATGAGGAAGAAAAAAATAACCCCCACACATGACAGGGAGGGAGAGCGTGTGGTACCACCAAGCCCATCCATCTGCAGCCAAGCTACATGCCAATACATTCATGCATTCTCTGGATTTGACCTATGGATTTGTCTAATTGTTGATTCAGCCCCCCATTGTATGTGAACCTTCCAGTGGCATATGAGGAGGACTCTGTTTAGATTCCTACTGATCTGATCCATCACGCACTCTGACACAAAGCTGCTGTTATAGTATCCGCCAATGAATGGGCAGAATTTCAAGATGCCGTAAGGCAGTCCCATTAGTTGGTTGTGGCCGTCTGTTAAGGCCTGGTCACACCGGCAATTAAAACATAAAAAATTTGCAGGAGGATCCATTCATTTTAAATGGAATGCAATCAGATTCACTTGTGGGGTCGGGGGGGCAAATCTTCGTGCAAATCTTTCATGTTGAGTTTAACTTTGGTGAACATTCGGCTGTTGACCAATGACAAACAATCCTGACAGGGTTTAACTTTGAGGTAACTGAGAGCCAGAGTCTCCAGAACACAACAAGCTATCGTAGCTAATTAGCTGTCCTGCACCATCCACTTTTATTTAACCTCCTCAGCCAGAGTATGAACTGCCCCACAAATCGAACATGGTTTATAGACCACAGGTTTGTTTTTTTAAGACAGGAATTGACATAACAGAACACTTGGATAAACTCTTAAAGTCCCAAGACGCAAAACCTTTGCTCTGCCTCTTTCTGGTGTGACCAGGCCTTAAACACCCTGAGTTCTCTGTCAATATGGCCAATAGTGGGGTTCCAGCCTAAAAGCCGACTCCTTGACACAGAGACCAAGAGTAAACTTGGCACTGATCTCTACTGATCATGAGCTATTTTGCATTTAGCAGCTGTGGCTAACCCCTGCTTGTCCATCTGAGCCTCCAAAGGCCACAAATGTTAACAGATCAGAGTGCTGCTTCATCATGCATCGTGAGCTCTATTGATTACACATAAAAATCAAGAATCAACTGAGAATTTCAACGGATCCTTTTGGGACACACTTCCATTCTCTCAAATAATTTCTGATCAATAAACTGGAGGAGTCAACAGGCATAAGCCAGAATAATCACAAGCTTCCCCACATTGTAATTGGAAATGAATAGATAGATGTGTAGACATAAATGATAGGTTATAAAAATGTGTCCCATGTTGGGAAACGGATATGAGAGAGAAAGCACAATTGTTGATGACATAGCACAGATCTCAGGGTGCAAACAGCACAGCCTGAACAACACATGAACCCCTCGCATCTGGGACACATTTAGTACCCATGTGTAATGTATTACATATTTCTGGAAACGAAGCCACGCTCGAGTCTGTAATCTGTTGATGGGAGTTTATTCCCGTTGTTCATGGTTTGGTCTGTTGTGACTTCAGCATAGTAAGCAAAGGAGCTGACAGAGAACGTCGGAAGGGTGACGGGGGAGGGGTGGCGGAGAAGCTGGATAAAGACAACGGAGGTTATAAAGAGTAGAGAGAGAGAAAGTGGAGAGAATTGAATGACCACAAAACCACTAAGCAAAAAAACAATCCAACAAAGTCAATGCAACTCTTCACACTCCCAGAAAGCTCAGCTGTAAATTACCTTTTTAAAGCAGAGGGGTGAAATTCATCACCCTCATGGTCGGCAGGCTGGGTAAACTTTTAAGATCCTGTGTCAGCCTGCAAACTCTGATAATCAACTTGAGGAGTCCAGGCTAAGTTGGCAGCGATGTGGCTGCGACCTGCAGCACTGTACCGACCTTCAACAGGACGACGACAATGGGAGATGATGGCGCTAATGTAGGGACTCTTAACGGAATAGTTTGACATTTGGGTAAATATGCTTATTCAAGAGTTAGATGAGAAGATCGATACCACTCTCATGTGTGTACGGTAAATATGAAGCTACTGCCAGGAGACGCTTAGCTTAGTTCAAAGACTGGAAGCAGGAGGAAACAGCTAGCTTGGCTCTGTCCAAAGGTAAGAAAATCCACCTAACAGCACCCCTAAAGCTCCCTAATTAGCATGTTTTATCTTGTTTAATCTGTACAGAAACTGAAGTGTGGGGTTACAATGTTGGAATATTTTTCAGCCAAGATCAGTGACTTCATAGTCTTTAATTCAAAAAATGATTATACTGCACATCATTTATTACATATTTAAAAAATAGCTTTCCTTTACTTCCACTACCCTCAAAGTTAATACTAATACTACAATAATATGATACTTTTCCATTACACCAGCAAAACTAGAGATTGTATCCATTCCTTTGCTTTTTGTTGTGCTGCTTCATGGGTAACCCACAGACCATGCAAAACTGATGTTCAGTTTTTCTTGGTGAATAAATGCCAAGTAGTGGGAATGCTTCTAATGACAGATTATTTTTGTTGTGGTTTTTCATCCATGTTAGATAAAAGTAAGAAAAATAATGAGCTGTTTGGACAAAAAAAAAAAAAAAAAAAGGTGGTGAGGTTGTTAGATTTAAATCCGAGAATCCAGTGAGATATTGTGCACTAAAACTGCATCAGTAATTGGGGAAAAAGTTAGAATATCCTTGCAAAACATGACTGGGTACATTACAATTTAATACGGTTAATAATGAGCAAAAAAAGTACGACTCCAAGACTGCTAGGTTCCACCACTGACCCAAAGCCACATTAAATCTTAATAAGCCTCACACAAACCAACAAAGACATGAGGACATGGCTTTAATAAACCTAGTTAACATGAAGCTTTAAGATGGCCCGCCCAGCCCCCACCTAAACCTCAGAGCAAACCTCAGTTGGCCTCTGTTTAGAGTCAGCTCCCTACTGGTGGCTCGCTACCGTGTCTACTGGTTTTCTAAGCAGAATGCTAAGCAGCCGAGCGGCGGTGAGGCTACTGGCCAAGCAGCCACTTGTTAGGTCTGTGGGGTTAGGGAGCCACATCTGGTCTGCCGGCACCCACTTACAGCTCCTCCATGGTCTACTGTTCAGCCAAACCTCATAGGTCAGAGACACAACCAGGGGAATGGGTGTGTGCATTTCAGTGTGCGTATGTACGTGTCTGTGTGTGCAAAGCCCTAACCTCTCCCCCATATATCCTACAGAAGTAGGATATAGATGTAAATTTGATGCAGTTGTGCTCTGCCCTAAATAAATATAAAGCTATTCAAATGCCAGATTAAAGATTTCTGCTTCGCTATCTCTTTGTTTTACTTGAATTTATATGGGCTGGGTTGAGGTAGAGGAGAATAAAAAAGGTCCAGGCAGGCACTGATATAGAACCGGTGCTACTCTGCCTTATTCATCAAGGTGAGATATTACAGGTTCTGTCCTTGAGCTCTTTCACCTTGAGCCACTTTGTCACAATGCAAACCCCAGCACCCTGATGTCATACATCTGCTGTAATGAAAGACACCAGTAAGCAATAGCTTCATATGACAAACTCAGATGTGAAAACTATGATAAAGAGCCCATCATACCTGCAATAAAAACCCGCTGCTTAAATCCGATGATGGCTCCAATCATTGCTGATGGTAAATTAGTGTGTGTGGTTTTGTCTGCGTGTTCAAGTGATTCACACATCATCTGGCCCTGTATGATACAAGTATCGCTACACAATAAGAATGCAAAAGAATACATCATGGCGGTGACAAAGACAGGACTTGCCACTGTGTTTGTGTTTCAGTCACCATCAGACAATAAGCCTCTCTTCTCTGAAGGTGTCCGAATACAAGCAGGCTACATTCTGTCAAGATTAAATTTAAAACATAACATGACCAACCACAATTTTATATTGTATAGGCATTGTGACTCTTCCTTGCTTTGGTACATTTCACACTTGTGAGAGACATAGGACTGTAACTGTGGGGAAAAGAAAAATATGGTAACCCAACAAAATAACTAAGGCTGCCTCCTAAGCATCGAGGATTAAGATGATCAGTTGTACATCATTGTACACAGAGGAACACAGGAAAACAGCATGGAAAATTATTCACTTTTACACACCGAATCCTGTCTCAAAATGAGATAACTGCAAAGCTACCTGTAAATTATGGGATGGGTTAGGGTTTTATAATTGAACTACAATCACACACTTTTCATGGCTTTGAACGGGTGCAAATCTGATGTTTTCACATCACAAATGATGATCAAATGTACTGAAACATGAGTCTTGCAGGTGACATGTGAGACTTGGTATGTGGGCCATACATTTAACCTGTGATGGCTGCTCTCCAGTTGCGCTGGACTAGAGTATAACCAGGCAGAAGCCATGAATATTTTGGTATCTATCATTATTGGATTAGCGAATTAGTCTGGAAACATTTTCGATTTCAAAAGGAGCGGTATCAACGGGCGCAGACCAAAATGCCTCTGGCCGCTTATTGAGCAGACCTACAACAAATCAGAGCAACGAATTGCCTCAACGGTGCTCCTCCGTACAGTCATTGTATCAAACCCGCTCCATAGTAAACGCTTGTGATTGGCCCGGCCCGGACCAGGTCGGCTGGAAAACTGTCGGAATGGGAGATGGATCGAACGCCTCTGTCAGAGCAAATTAAACATGATCTCGCAGAATCATCTGGTTTCCAGGCTATAGGTGTGACATATTGATGAAAAAGCGTTTGCTAAAAGTTGAGTATTCAGTCTAAAAAAAAAAAAACAAAAAAGGAAAAACATGGCATGTGCTGAATTCAATCAAACAGTAAATAGGAAGGATACAAAATGGCGGCACTGAAGGACAACGCTTCAACAAGCTGCAGTGGAGAATCTGTGTGTGTCACAGCGGGGTATCAGCTGGCAATGTCGGTACTGCTTTTTGTTTTTGACTCTGAAGTGTTACGCAGCGTGATCTAAAACAGCTCCAGGTGGTGTGCATCTTTGTTTACTGCGGAATGTGACAGATTTGGGTTTAATAAGATGCTTGGAGGGGAGATAGACTGCAGTTGCCAGTGGAGTGCATTTTTGTGCCTGCAGGTGCACGTGAGAGAAATGGCGTTCACTGCGATTGTGAGCGGCTTTGTGATAGCCTAATTGCAAGGGGAGGGAGCGATAGAGTGCGCAGTCGAGATAAATCAAGGACTCGAGCGAGAAGCGGAGAGTCACATCACCGCGGCTCCGTCTCAACGTCTTTCATTACCCAGGACCACCCGCCTGCCACACAGCAGCACACACACACACAGATAAACACATGGATACACGCAAGGAAGAGATGGAGAACGAGGGAGGGCGAACATAATTGCTGACAATTGGAGGAAGCTACTCTGTCACAAAACACTCCAGCGGCTCCAATGAGAGAAGCGACATAATATATCAACTCGTAGCCAAACATAAGAGCTGTGTTCTGTGGGAGGTTTGCAGGGAGTTCATCCAGTGTGTCGTCTTTGTTCCGTACAACATTGATTTTCTCTGCTGGAGCCATGCAACCCACTGCAATATTCCTCCAATGATTTAGGGACAGATAACTGACAGATTCAATGAGGAACAGGTGAACTCTGAGTAAACATAATTGTATTTGTGTGTGTGTGTGTGTGTGTGTGTGGAGGAGGAGGAGAATGTGGTGTGCCACATACCAGAACATCTAACTGTATTATACAGATTAATTAATAGCCCGAATCTGTTCCCTATTATCTCTCTATGCTAGTGGATGGGGGTCTTCAGCCACATGCGGCGCTGTGTGGGGGGTGCGGTCTGCTCCGATTACATCAGAGCCGGGGCCACGAGGGATCATTTTAATGACCACAAAAGTAAATATCCAAGAAATATCTCCATGGTGCCGCCTCAGCCCGCAGCAACAAGTCCTTCTTGCAGAGCAGCAAAAATAAGAAGTTTAACACTCACACACACCATTTTCTTAAAACCACATAAAGTGCATCCAGGAAGTGTTTCCTTCTGGGGTGCTTTGTGGGGGTGGGACATAGTGGAAGTGTGTGTTGGGGTAAGAAAGCAACAAGTTGGAGGTCATTGTCCAACTTCAAAGGAAGCCCCCCCACCCCAAATCCCCTCTGACTTTATGTGCTGTTTTATGACGCAGAGGCAGACAGACAGCGTTGGGTTTATCAGGCAGTGTGTCTGCTTCATGGCTGCGGTCCCCCCTTGGTCGGCAGCGGGCACTGCCGTGGATGGAGAGATGGATGGATGGATGGATGGGGGATGGGCAGAGGAGGAGGGGAAAACCAACTTTCTCCACTAACATTGACCTGAAGCAAACAGTGGGGCCCTTTTTGAATCCTGGGTGGGGGGTTAAAGGCAGTGACCGCTTTTACACCTCGATGTCACCAGCGTTTGTGTGTGCGTGTGCGTGTGTGTGTGGGACAGAGGTACAACTACAAAAGAACTTTGTAAGCGTGAGAAAATGCAGGAGGAAGAGGAAAGGGGACAGAGCTGGTGATGATGATAAGTGGCAACATTATGAGTTTCATTTGAAAAAGAAAATCAGTTTTGTCACAAGTGGGCGTAGAAAGATAAGCATCGGCCGGGGCTATCTTATCTGCAGTGTGGGCTTCGTTAGAGACTGTGGGAACATTCAGGGGTGGTCTGAAAATCTGTGTTTTTCCAAGGGGTGAAATCTGCAGTCTGAGACTTAATAATGGGGCTCACAGTGCAACGAGGAGGGCTACAGGTCACTGATATGCTAGGCTGCAGGCACAAATTTATGTGACATTTTTTCTAGCCTGCGTAAAGATATAACATAATGATCCGACCCTCCACACACACACATTTATTTGGTTTGAAAATCAGCAAGGTTTGCGTGCATCTTTGTGTCTGTGTATAAGCATTCACATGTCCACTGTCTGCTTGTGTGTGTGTGTGTGTGTGTGTGTGTGTGTGACTTTGCTAGGCCCTGCAGTATTGCAGCGAGGTCTGTGCTATGCATTTATGAGCTAATTAAGGTCTGGCTAGGACTGGAAAGCTGGTGATAAGGCCTGTCTCCGGCCCTCTCATTAATGTTACACGCTTCGCTGGGGTTACACACCACACACACACACACACACACACACACACACACACACACACACACAGGAAAAGTCTGTCCTCCAAAACAACAGTGGCAGCACTATTTACTCATTATTAAGCAGGCTTCCAGACTGATTTCTCAGATTTTGCCATTTGGGAGCCTGACTGGGAATTCTTAATAAGCGACAGAAACTGAATAAGGAAATGGAAAAGTAGCAGTAGTGTTGCATTCATGTGTCACGGTTAAAATAATAATACTAGACTGTTGGCCAAATTGTGTAATGACAGAATAATGTAGAGTGGGGTTTTCCCTATGTCTGGCTGCTCCTATATTGAGAAGTGGAAATGTGGGAATTAGGGCTGCGTGATAATTGTATTAAAAACACAATTTTGAGCTATAACTCTCTGTA
>JAVQJF010067803.1:0-12477 GCA_036023855.1 Gadopsis marmoratus
GGGGGGGGGGGATTATTTTAAATGGCTGGATCTATTCACTGGCACCACCTCTGTCATTTGTCTCGGTGTGACTTGACTTTAACGGTTTTGCTGTAAACGGCCCAGGTTTTGCTGCCCCCCCCCCCCCGGTCGGAGCGGTTGCGGCTTTTATTGTGGAAATCCCGCCGCCGTCCGGACGTGGACGAGACGGTTGCGACACGGCGGCAGGTCGCGCAGGGGGGGAGGAGGCAGGGGAGGGGGAGGGGGAGGGGGAGGGGGAGGAGGGGGAGGCGGGTCTGTAGCGCAGTGAAAAGTTCGGCGGCAGAAAGGTCAGTGCGCGTCAGCTCGGCGGAAGTGAAGCCCTCGCAGAGTCGCGTTCGCTTGTGCGGTTCTCGTGTTGACGCGCTGGTCCGTTTGAAGTTGGGCTTTGGGGCGGCGAGGACACCGAGCAGCGACATGTCGAGCCTCCGACCCAGACTGTGCGTGCTGGAGAAGGGACCCGGCGGCTACGGGTTCCACCTGCACGGCGAGAAGGGCAAGACCGGGCAGTTCATCCGGCTCGTGGAGCCCGACACGCCCGCGTCCGCCGCCGGACTCCTCGCGGGCGACCGCCTGGCGTTCGTGAACGGGGAGAGCGTGGAGGGCGAGAGCCACCAGCAAGTGGTCGCCCGGATACGGGTCACCGCCGGCGCCCTGGAGCTCATCGTGGTGGACGCCGACACGGCCGAGCTGCTGGAGGCGCGCAGCCTGCAGTGCCGGAAGGAGTTCGTCACGGAGGGGATTCCCCTGCCCGGCGGCGGCGACAGCGACTCGGACCGCGGCGAGACGCGAAGCAACGGCAGCCCGAGGGAGGGCAGCCCGAGGGAGGGCAGCCCTGTGCCGCGGGAGAACGGGGACGTTCCCTCGGGGAGGTCGGACAGGCTGAGTGTCGGCTCCAGCACCAAGGTACAGTGGAGTCACACGTCACTCGGTGTAGCCTGGACCTGTTTATGTTATTAAAATTACACTTCAAAAAAAAAGAAAAGACAACTTTTTGAGGTCAAAAGGTCAGCAGTTGACCTCAGTGTCCTGTGACTGTGAACCGCAGTGAACAATCCCAAAATCATGCGGTTCAGTGTCAACGTACAGTATCATAACGTAGTAAAACTTTATGGAAAATCAGCTGATAAACTTTGAGGTGGCACGTTTTGTTCTTGGCCCACAAAACAACCTGAGCTCCAGCTTCCTTTTTTTATTTATTTAATTGTATTATGTTCCATCACTTATAGCAGTTGCTGTATCCACAGGCGGTGTCTCAGCTTGTTTAAACATCCAGACAGAAAGTGTCTCTCGTCACCTAAAATGAACGTTCCCGGCCCTTGACTTGCTGCGGCGGCCTTTTAAAAACACCCGGAGATGTTTAACACCGTGGTGGACAAGTCGCCTCACCGGAGACGTGTTGGCCTGTCGCCCATGAGCTGAGATGTAAGGTTCACCGGCTCGTTGAACACAAGCACAATTTCTCATTAGGAGACTTAACTTGTCATATTCATCAGTCGAAACGGCAGGTGCCCTTGGCTTAAAGCTCCCTATCTGATCCGGGCTGAGCTGCGAAGGCTGTGTGGAAATGGATCGCCCATTAAGTAGCCAGCTTCCAGTGTCGGCGCGAGGCCGGGAGGTGACGCAGGGCGGCGAAACGTGCCAGGCCTGCTCATTCCTGTTGAACAGACTCTTTGTCACATAAATGCGCTTCCCGTCGGGATTTCCCCCCGTCAGGTTTGGCTTGTCGGACCAGAGTTCTTGTCGTGTTCATGCGTGGCAGCCCGACGGTGCGTCGTTTAATGCGCTGCTTTCTTTTTATTTTTTTTATTGTCTGATGTTTTTGAGATATAATGTGACGTGCGTGGAGATGAAGATGGCGCTCCTGCCCAGAGTGGCTAGGCCCTATCTGTTCCACGCCGGTGCATCACAATGTCAGATTTTCTTTCTTTTCTAAGTGAGCGTTGTTGATGGTACTCGCACAATACTGATGGTTTGACGCCCTGCCCGGGAGTCTAAGACCTTCCGGAATGTGTCTAACTTGGATGCCGTAATCGTGCCTCTTTGAAGGTCCAAGCTTTTGTTGTCTGTTGTGAAACAATCCAGGCGTTGGACATTAACCATGGCCCTGTGGCTCGTGGGCGGCCCCCTGTGTTCACCAGGTTTTATTCCTGTACCTGCGATTATATAAGGGTGTCCTTTTGAAATGGCCATAAACGTGGCAATGTTTTAGGCCGTGTAACTGTTTTTAGCCTGTGCAAAGTCTGAGCCCGGATTTAAATGTCACGTAACAGCGACGCAAAACAGCCTCGGTGTGCAGGCGTTTAGCTGTGTGGAGCTTTGACAATGGGATGCGGTTTTTATTTAGGACTTGCACAGATAATGTGTCTTTTCGTGCACACGTTTACGTTGTAAATCCTCATACCTGATTTATCTATAGGTTCTCATTAGGCCTGGAACTAATGGTTGTTGTCATTATTGATTCAATTGTTACTGTTTTTCTTTTTGGTTAATTGATAAATCACTAAAGGGTCAGTACATGGACGTTGGCCACACGTGTGGTTTTGTTATATTAATAAATGACGGGCGTTTTCACACCTATAGTGTTTGCGTTGGTCCGAATCAGTTGATGAGTTTGTAGCCTTGGAGCGTTTTCCACTCGGGTCGGTTTCTTTTCCCACAGAGAGAGAAATCCAAGCGAGCTTCACTCCACTTGCTGGCCCGACGTGTCCTGGGCGCGAGCAAGAAAGTAAAAACAGGAAGAAGTTTCCTTGTGTTCTGGACTATTATTAATGTAGCATATTTCTGTGAGAGAAACATTGCTATGTAATTTAACATGGGAGCAACGGCACATTTGCTCAGAACCGTGGCAATTATCTGGGCAATATACCAGGCAGGACAAGACCTGCAGGATACACTTCGAGGAAACGTCTGAAAAACTAAACTGCTTCACACTTTGCAAAGAAGACGTGCAGCCTCCAGACAACTGAGACAAAAAGAGTTTTGCTCAGACTTGCAGATGGATCGAGGTCCGATCACGATCCCACCACAAACGAACCACTCCAGGGTTTGTTTGGGACCGGGCCGAGACCACCGCCTCTAAAGGGTCTTTCTTGCAGGATGGGTCTTGACGCGGCTAATCAAACAAGCTGAAAGTTAGCCACTTAACGCTAGCTCCTAGGTAACGTTAGGCTAAGAGCTAGCTCATGCTAGTCTCAACCTTCTTCTTCGTGCAACCTCAAATGCCAAACAAAATTAGCAGTTGTTGCGTCTCCGTCTGTGATTTGGGTATTAATCCAAGGGAAGATCATTGAACTTCCAAACGCACCTCCCCTCGTACTTGCACAACGTATCTGTCATGTTACAGTCCAAGTCCACTTCTCTGCCTATGGATCTCCTGCATGTAAGCACCTGTTCTGCTGTTTATAAGTGGGATGTTTAGGTCTCGGTGTCCTTCTACGTAGGTGGCTCGTGCCCCGACATTAATGCACTGACCTTCACTGAGGGAAAAGCCCTGGCTGGCTGGCTGGGATGCTAACCTGCAAACCTCCAGCTACATTCCTCCCTGATGGGGAACCTGGCAGAGCCTGACTGATGGCCTGATACCAGCCTCCCAGTGGGCTGGCCAGTGATGACGTGACACTATCCCCGCTGAGCTCAATCACGGTGACGCTTCAAACAATAGTTCCTTTCACGTGATTGTCTGTGGTTGGACTTGGTATTGCAGCCCAGGGCTCAGTCGCTAAACTGGTTTCGCACAAGATTAAGCAAAATCCTCATGCCGATGGTTTTAACAAAGACTCGGATATCAAATTCTCCAGAGATTTTTTTTCCTGGAAGATCACAGGATGAACCCGAGTGAGCGTGCCCTCATATTATGTTAACATCCTGGCCTCCAGCGACTCCACCACGCCGAGGGCCGTCCATCGGTCACCATAGAGATCCCCCAACAGCAGAATGAGGCTTTGTCCACAGTGTTTGCATGCAGAGAAAGGCTTCTGGGCCAGGGAGGAAAGGAGAGAGGACTCTCACGCCTCAACAAGGAGGCCATGCTGACCCTGAAATACCTACACCCTCACTTAACGCGCTCTGTCAATAGCGCTGGAGTGGAGTGACGGTGCTGGCCGCAGGATTAAACAGATATTTGTTCCGTACGTGTAGATGTGAAAATGTCAAAGGAATTATTAAATAAAAGGATCCCAGTAAACAGATTGAGGCAAGGCTCGGTACAACGAGAGCCTTGACCAAAAATATAAAGTGGCTGCTGTTTCACTCCCGACAATCAGTTACTCGTCTGGAGAGGATCCTTACGTTCACCCTGTTGTTCTGTATTACAGGGACTTTGTGCTGCTTCCACTCCCTGTTCACAGCTACAGAACTCCCAATTTTAAGACTTTGGTCCTCCAGACTCAGAATGAAGGTCTCCTCATTTCTTGTCCGTTGTTTCACAACATCTCATATCACCCAGCTCATATTCGCGAGTTATAAATCAATTTTACTGTCCTGTTGCTCAATGTTTCTGCACTTGAGCTTAAGTTTGTTCCACTGATAGAATGTCTGTACCTAGTTGCACTCTATGCATATAATAGTTTGTCTCTACTAATCCAAAGGTATGTTACAGGTTGGTCGGTTAGTCCACCTTGACCAACGCTGGATTTTAACACTAATATTGATATTCCCTGACATTTTTAAAAGATTAAAAATTAACATGTGGATGTTCTATAGTGGAAAGACCTCAAACTACTAACTAGCATTTATTTTTTTTGTACTGCAATTTACTTATCGATGTATCTGCTGTGGCTGTCGAATTTTTTTTTTTTTTTTTTTTTTTTTTTTCTTTCTCGGGCAGCTCTCGTCAATATGCGATTAACTTTTCCCTTTTAATAATGACAAACATGTGCTGCTTGTTCCAGCTTCTCAAATGTGAGCATTTACTGCTCGTCTCTCTTGCATATCATAGTAAATTGGGCCATGGTTCCGGTTTGGACTGTTCCATGGGCTCCAGGGAACTTGACTGGGCATTTTACTGACGAGGCGATTCAGTCGAGTAAACAAAAGAAAATTGACAAATGCAGTCTCGCCACACGCTTATAATTTAAATTAAAAGTAACAACTAGCTGCAGCCTGTAGCTGTTTCCACCGAAATGTGTTGAATCTGATTGAAAAAACTAAAAGTTCTATTTTGAGTGCTGTTGGCTTTTGCTGCAACTTGGCAGCTTTGAGGTCAAAGAGCCTCTTTATGGAGCCGAAGATGGCTCACGGTGCACGCATGCAAATTCTTATACACTATGGCAATTTGCATAATAGCATCAGCGGCAGCAGCATATTCCCATGCTGTTGCAGGAGCTGCGTCTGCTAAATGACCCCCGTCATTAACAGGCAGCTGATTTGGAGATACATTACAGTTGTTCTTTTTATTTCATCAGCTGTTTGTATGTCTAAATTGCATAGCACTAACAGCATTGACTGTTAGAAAGGTTCTGTCACCGAGACCAAAGATTTATGGCATTGCCTGCCGGAATAACTTTCCATCAGATGGATCTTTGTGTGGGCTGCCGTCCAACACAAACTCCAATAAAAGTGCTGTTGGCGTCATCGGACTTAAATCCTCACGGTTTTCTTAGTGACGCAGTCTAAACAAACACACAGATGCATAAAAAAAAAAGCCTGTCGCTTGTCTAAGCTTCCCTTACGGTCCTTTTTTTTATTTTTTATTTTATTCTCAGCAGCGGAGAAAATGTAGCCCTTGGTTCATTTTTCAGCCTTTTCCACCTGAGGTGAACCAGTGACATGCTTCTGACGCCGAGACTGCTGGTCTGACTGGACCGTGCAGCTCAGCTGCCCAGAGGAAGCCTGCAGGTCCGTCAAGATTTCAATGACGGGGGATTATAATTGTTTGGTGCAGGCAATTAGGAAAGTGTCTTTGATGTCGCTTCAACTCTGGATGCACTGATGCTACGTTACAGACTGGTATAGGGCTTTGGACTCCGACTGCTTTCCACTCCAGTCAGTCAGCAGTTGCTAAATTGAGAGTTGAGCGTGACCAAACCAAATGAGATGATTATATGCGTGGAGACCAGGGGATGTGCACGCGGAGGGGGAATAAAAATGCAACGTGTCTTCGTACACTGTGCCAAATTAAGCTTTTTAAAAAGATTGAGCGAGCCATCCATTGACAGCTGCTTATCCAGGTCTGGGTGGCAGGAGGCTGAGCACGGTAGTCACCCCCACCTGACTCTGCCCCAGAGCCTCTGTCCAAAATGCACGTGTAACGTCGGCGGAAGGTAACAGGGTTTTAATTTGCCCTGATCTAATCTCGGTGAAATGACTGTTTCAGCTAAAGGTCTATGTTAGCCTAGCAGGCAACATCAGCACAGCAGCAGTCACCCCAGTTGACGGGCTCTGCTGTGTCTGGCCTCAGACAGACACCATGCAACCGAAACCCCATTCAGCCTCGAATGGCAGGCAATGACCGCAGACGTAACGGGGGGGGGTTTTTTTGGTTTTATTTTGCTTTGCTGTCATCTTGGTAAAATGCCTGCCAACATTTTATTTTTAGCCCAATGTGAGCAAGAGGCATTTCCTTTTGCTAAGTTAGCCAACATCAGGACTTGACTCCTTCGATTATACCGAGGGAGACTACGTCACTGTTGCTCTCCGCAGAGCTCAGTTTGACACCACACGCGCTCCCGTGCTTTTCTCTATAGGTCTCTACGTCTCTGTGTCTCTGCTGCTAATCCATTTTCTGTTCCTATCGCGTCCATGTCGCACTCATTATACTGCACTCTTGATGAGAGGCCTTGAAATCAACATGCAGAACTCATTTATCAGTGACAGATTTCGTGGGTCGAGGCCACTTCTCTACACACACACACACGCACACACACACACACTGCAGCAGCAGGCTCCTCTGTCAGCGTACGAGTTGTTAGCTGCTGAGGTGGAGCCAGTGAGGAAACCACTTCCTGTCCTTGTAGCGAGTTGCTATAGCGCTGAAGCTCCACTGTTTGCTTTCGTCTCTGCCAGAAAAAACGATGTTGGCTGGTGATAACGTAGTCTTCTAACTTCCTCACGCAATAAACCCAAACATGCATGTAGCCACGTTCATCAGGTAGGCACACAGTCAGCCAGTACGTGGCTAAACGGGTTGGACGTCGCACACCAAATAACAACTGACTGCTTTACTCAACGTGATTTAGTGTGCCTTTTATTTATTTAGTGTCAAGGTCCACCTACTAGCTTTTTAAAGAGCTTTCAGCCACATCTCACGGTCATCATTTGTCAGTGGATCTGGATCGAGCATGAGATGTGGTTGAAAGCTCCAAAAAAGCTGTTTTGTCCCACAAATAATAATAATAATAATAATAATAATAACAACGCTAATATACATCAAGATCAATTGAAAAGCAGCGAGGAGTCAATTCGGTCAATTCAACATCAAAAACACACAACTTTTCTCTCTGTGGAATAAAGTGCTGCAAGGTTGACGTACGTTTGTGGGCCAATCCAGACGTTAGACTCTGACCGAGACTCTGGTTCCCTCGACAAAAAGCCAATGGGATTTTAGTTTTTTGGATTATTGCAGAAAATAAATGCTCTCTGCCAAACAAAGGTTTAAGATAACCACTTTTATGATATTTCTTTTTTTTCTGCTTAAGCCGCCAGGAGTAAAAAAAGTCCAATGTTGTGGCCTGTAAACGAACTACGCCGCGGTCGCGTGGCCTCAGCGTCACCCACCACAAAGCTTCCAACTTCTGCAAAAGCCTTTGGGAAATCTTGAGTTATAATAGTTTGCAGGAGTGACTGGATGGCTTCCAGAAGAGGGAACCGTGCAAACGTGCAAACTCATTTGCGTGTTTTAGGACGCCTTCCTGCAGCGCTCCGTTGTGCCCAAAGATGGTCGTGAAGGTTTTGCATCACGCACTGTTTTGAAGTGTTGCGCCCTCAGTTCAAGGTCCTCCCGACAAGTCAGCTCTTATGATGAGATACCAGTGTGGCGCACAGGATCTGATGTTTAACTACAGCGAGCTGTAAAACCATTAACCTTTGCTATTTAACAGCTTAGGGGATGTTTACAGTGGCTGCCTGCTGCCTTTTGCACCACCTGATTATCAGAAAGTAGCGCTCAAATGTCAGCCGAAATGCACACTCTGTGACTGAGCGTTGCTGGCGATTTAGAGATTTTGTCTCTGTGCCGCACACTCGCAGGGTCTTCCTCACGTTGCATGTAGGCTCACTGGTGTTGGCAGGGAGGCGAAGCCGAGGTGTGTCTGGTCAGGCAGGTTCCCTGTACGAGACCAGCTCGTCGGTAGCCATGCTGTATGTGAGATGGTGTGCGTCTGAACTCCCCTCTTCCATGGTGGAATTCGGGGAAGGACCGGCTCACTTGTTACTTGTTACAAAGCACCCACGCAGCGCTGCCCTCTTCCTGGAGATCCTTCCTTTTCTGGGTCAAGAAGACTTCGGTGTGTGTGTGATTAGCGAGCTACTAGTGTTTTAACCCGACTCATCCATTTCATGCACAATAAGGTCGTAGGTTTCTTCTTTCATTTCTTCTTCCTAACATGTGAAGTGTCCCAGTAAGCCGTGTCAGTGAGTGGGCATGCACCAATACCAGAGTCCTGGAACTGGCCCTCCGAAATGGAATGCAGCCATAGTTAGTGTTATCAATGCCACTTGTGCTTTTGTCAACATGTGAAAAGGTTCTATTGTCTGTGGCTTTATCTCTAACAGACCTGTCGCATCCATGTTTGATTGGAGGTTAATATAAAAATAATATTGATTAGTTCAGCTTGAAGACGACACTTCTTTCCAGGCTTGGTGCCATTTTAGGCTGCAACCGGTGTTGACTGACAGGAGGCGCTGCCTTCGAGGCTGTGGCCAGGAAGCGGACGTCTTCTCACAGTAAATGCCACAGATTGCATGAAAGACCGCAACATGACTGCTTTGCTAGATGATCGGTGATAATTTTAGGCATGTGTGCGGTAAATCCTCTCGCCCAGGAGGAGGTATATGACCCCGCTTGCAACATGAGAGAAGTGTAGTGTACAAGCATTCCAGCAGTGTACTTTGCACCTGACCTGTTAAAACATCCTTATCATCTTCATTAACAGCCGCTGGTTATGTGGGCTTCCATCCAAAGGTTCAATCCTGGCTATCGCCTCACTTTAACAGCCTCCCAAGATCACACTGACTCACTCAGAAGGTTTCAGCAATCATCAACCATGATTTCATACAGACCCGTGGATCAATGCATAACCCACGGCGCAAGTGGCTGAGAGGGCACGTCTGCCGTGAGGGAATGCTGAGGTCGCAGTGGTTGATCTTAAATGGTGACTTGGCAGGTAATCGCTTACAGAGATGGCCCCTGATAGCCGAGGATAGTTTGCATAGACGGCTGCGGGTTTATCAGGGGATGGAAGTGCAACAGGCAGGTGGGGATCATTTGTTTCTATCAGCACCTCAGATGTTGGCTACTCCGACCGCCCCGTGCACATTTGAGCTGGAAAAGGCTTTTGGAGGCACATACACAGATATGGAGTCCAAATTCCACCAAGAACAAAAAAAAAAAAAGCCAAACAGATGGAGGTTTTAGGGATCTCAAATGATAAGACATCAATTTGAACGTTTGAATAAAAATTACAAGCATTTTTACTTTTAAAGTGAAGTAGTTTTGTAGTATCTTTCGTAGAAACGGGCTTTTGTCTGCAACACAACCCCATACTGGTCAAAATGTTCACAGTTGGATCAAGGACAGAATTGCGAAACTGACTAATTATCTCGCGATGCCGTTTTTGAAATGGAGTTGATGGAAAATGTCAAGACGTCTTTTTTTATGGCGCTGACCCCGTTGTGTGATAGGAGCCCGGTCAACAACCATTTTCAGGAGTCCTGTAATAAAGACGTAGCTCGTGGCGTCGGTGCAGCAGCGCTCTAACTACACGTGCGCTGACGATGTTAAATGCTTAAATGGGATCAGACACTTACTGCAGAATTGTATTTTAGGAAAGGACGCTGTAGTAAACCATATAACCTGTCTTCTGTCTGTGAGCATCTGTCATCATCGTTTAGATTTGGACAAAACCTTTACTTGTCGTCATTTCTTTGCCATTATTTTGACTCACAATCTCAAAATGAATGATTTGATTATGACTTGATTCATATCATCAGTAGTTTGGAGTGAGTGGCATCAATGAAACGAATGAAGTTGAGGCCAAGATGATGATACTGAGCATTATCTCCTATTTTCCAACGGCAACAACTGATTGCACCTTTTTTCTGTCCCCCTCCTCGATGCAGGAGGAGACTGCCGGGCTGCGGCCTCGTCTCTGCCACCTGAAGAAGGGCGCCGGCGGCTACGGCTTCAACCTGCACAGCGAGAAGTCCAAACCGGGCCAGTTCATCAGAGCCGTGGACGAGGACTCTCCCGCGCAGAGAGCAGGCCTCAAACCACAGGACAAGATCGTCCAGGTATACAGGGCTTCTCCAAGTCACGTGCTCGCGCCGTCACTTTGTTCCTGATTGGTGAGAGTTTTGCCCGACACTGTTTATTTAGTTTGTATCTGTATCGGCTGTAATCCTATTACATCGGTGGGCAAACGGGAAGCTGAAATCCGAAGAGGGATTAGGTTATTATTAGATGGAGAGACCGTGTAGCTGTAACGTGCGTATGTTTTTGTGTGCAGGTGTGTTTGAAGCAGAAAGCCGCTTCCTCGCTGTGTGCGTGTGAGGCAGCCAGGCCTTCTGGTTATGTGGGGTCAGAGCTAATCCACTTACTTTGTCTGTGGTCTGAATTACAGCCTGCAGGGCCTCTCGCATGCAGGAGAGAAGGGGGGGTAAATGAAGTAACGCCACAACTGCACAAACATCGAGGTAGAAGCTTCCAACAGGTCGCTGTGGAGGCGTAAGAGGTGGATTTTAGGGAAACGGAATGCTCAGAATTGAATAAATTTCCTGCGGAGGTCAGGGAGTTGTTTTTTTTAATTTTATAAAAGGGTCACTGGAGGGAGGGGGAGTACAGCGGAGTGTTCTGTACCAGCTGCCCGATGTGCACAGTCAGCGTGGGAGTTGGTGAGGCTGAGAGATTCCTGACGGTATTCCGAACCTCGGATCTTCCTCCCACAGGAATTCTTCTCCCTGGATGCTTGATTAGTTCCAACTCTGGGCCACGCCCTGCAATGTGGCCGTGCAATAACAGTGTTGCCAGACATTTTCCGTCACCGCCGTTACCGTTCTGTCGGGCACCATTCCAGTCGTGACTCTCCTCGTGTCCAAAGTATGTGCGACGGCTCAGCGATGCCGCATAGTTTACGTGTGTTCAGTCTTACAATGAGGAAATCACCACCTGGGCCATTTTATTTGGTTTCTCTTTCTAGATATTGCTGTGAGCGATTTATTTATTTATTTTTTTAAATGATCTCGATGATTAACTCAGTACTCAAGAAGAAAAACAACAGAAATAAAATCTGCGACGTTTTTTGATATTCATATTATTAATAGGAGGACGTTCATTTTAGACTTTTCAAATCTGTGACCATAATAAATGAGAATCTGTTCACGCTACCAAACTCTCCTCCCCCAGGTTAACCGGGTGTCGGTGGTCGGCATGCAGCACACGGAGGTGGTGGCAGCCATCAAGGCAGGAGGAGACGAGACCACGCTGCTGGTGGTCGACGCCGAGACTGAAGAATTCTTCAAGAGATGCAACGTCCTGCCCACCGAGGAGCACGTCACTGGTGCGCTTTGTGAAAGTTCCTACTTTAGCGTCTGGAACTTCCAAAATTGCGTGTCTGCCATTACAATGTTGATCAGAAACACGGTTATTAACTGACTGTATGACGAATATAAATATGTCTTCTCTGCCCCTGTAAGGACGTCTTCCCGAGGCAGCGTCGGAGGAGGAGGTGAGGACACACACACACACACATATGCTTACAGATAGTGGCCTGGAAAAGCCCCACTGATCCTCTCTGGACATTCCTGGTAGCAGGAAAAAAAAAACCTTTTCAAGAAGGGTTTTATAAATTTGCTGGGAGAGAGGGATCTAGCAGAATTTGAGTCGTGTGGAATTGGTGGAATGCACCTTTTTTTTAATCAGTCAGCATTAACTGTGCGTGTTATTCTACAGCCCAACAGCAGGGCGAGTTTATCAAAAGCAAACACTCTCCTGTAGGAAGGAACAGCAACACACACACACACACACACACACACACACACACACACACACCATGGGAAAAGTGGATTGGCCCCTCTGGTGACATTGTGGCTGACCCTTCACCATGGCAACAAGAGCTCACCAGAGTGTGTGTGTCTGTCTCTCCCTCTCTGTGTGTATCTCCCCCCCGCCCCAGAGGATCATGGGATTGAAGTGGCTTTAACTCTCAGGGCGAGTTTGGGGGGATTATGCTAATGAGGTGTCTAACGAGCGTTCACGTATTCGCACACGCAGGCAGATTATATACTCCGCTGCAGCGAGAAAAG
>JAVQJF010067823.1:0-79651 GCA_036023855.1 Gadopsis marmoratus
ACACACACACACACACACACACACACACACACACACACACACACACACACACACACACACACACACACACACACACACACACACACACACACTCTCTCTCATGGTAGCAGAAATACCGTGCAAGGTGATGCCGTGGCCATAAGTGGCAACTGGGCTCTTGCTCATGGACACACACTCATAGACGGGGATCGAACTGCCAACCCTGCAATTAGCTGACAAGCGGCTTCACCTCCCGTGTCGGTGTCTGCTGACTGCTATAAGTTGTTTGGTCATTATACTTCATGATGTTTGTTTCCAGTTACCCACTGTGGAATATAACATTTTGGTTTCTACTTGGCTACAGACTGGTGTTTGCATATTTTCCTATTGTGGCGATGTTGTTTTGTTTGGGACATTTCATATTGATGCATTGTAATCAGGTCTCTTGTTGATAGTAATGTTGTATATTGACTTTATAGATGTAAACACAACTGTTGTCTTATGTACACAATCTTTTTTTATATTCTTTTCTGAAATACTGGCTTCATGGGAAAAATAACTTTTGTCACACACAGGATAGATATTCACATTCTTCCCACACACTTTGTATTCAGCTAAAGGTTAGACAAATATTTCTCAATGGGTTTATGTGACAAAGTACAGAGATGTACTAGGATTCCACTGCTGCTCTTCATAGCAAACCTTAAGCCTACGTGTTCATTACTAACAGCCAACTAATGCTTATCTACATTTCAGAATATATCATAAAGAAGAGATGTGTTCGCTCCAAGTCATGGATATTTGTGTTTTTTAGCATGCATAAGTGAATGATTATCTGCTGCATTGCTCACATGTTTCAGCCTGCTGGTGCATATCAGGTGGATTGCTGGGATTAGATTTATTCATATTACACCCAGCAAATGGGGTTGGAGGCCTCATAGCTGGTGCTGGCCAACGTATAGTAGATTTCACAGCTTATCTCGTACAAGTTTCCAATCAAAGCTTAGTCTAGAAGGCAAATATCAACTGTGCACACGCTCTGTATTCACCCAAAATGAAATATTCACATCCAAAACATCCACAAAACAGCAAGTCCATGAGAATATGCCTTTGCCCCAGCGGACTGTTTGGTTGAGGAAGACACTTTAGTCCTTGTATTGGGGAAGAGGGGAGAGTGAAATACCTCATGTTTATTGTGCTCCAGAGAGAGGGCATTTGTAGCTGCTTCAGCTTCGAATCCATTGCTGTCAAAGGTATAACATACAACCTTGGTATAATGTCAAAAGTTTTGGTCTCTCTTGTTGCGACGGAAAGGATGGATGATTGGCTTATTACCCTGGCTAGGAAAGATCATGCCTTATCTCTGCAAAAGGCTAAGGCAAAATACAGCAATTACCCTGGATAATTGAAATGTCAAGGCAGGTTTAGCGTTTCCAGCAATAGAAATTGGACTCCAGACATACTTACAAACTTTGATAAAGTAAGACATTGAAGTCTGTATCCTCCAGTGAAAATGCATCACATAACTGTCTTAGCAGGTTAGAAAACCCCTTGTCCATGAAGAATTGTTTTTCTAACGGTCTACGGTTGGTGCAAACCAACATTGTGGCTTAGTTTACTAGAGGTTAAAGTCATGTAATGAATTGCAATTTATTAGGCGTGCTTGTGAATAACCTGATGAAACTCAAATGACCTTAACTGTTAGTCAAATTTAGTACATCAACTTCCTTTTTAATTATGAATCAAACATTTGGTTACGGTGGGTGAAAGGGGCTGAGAGAATGGGGATTAATTAATTTCTAAGGGCCTTGGTTTTAATAGAACACTTTCCCTTGCTTTATTTTTATTAGGTCAGCTATAATTACCTTAGTAGCTGTAGCAAGTAATTCCATTAAAATTTGCCATGGTTCAGGAACGTCTTTGAGAATAAAGATACAGAGAGGAGCAAACTTATCATTCTCATTTAGGTAGCCTAAAATCTTGCAAAGTGGAGAGTTTGTGACGGGAAATAAAACGGTAGGAGAGATGGCATTAATGCAAAAAATGTATGCAAATAATCGGAAGCTTTACACGAACAAGGGTGAGGATTATGTGCGATTGGTCTGTCTAAAAGTTTGTGTTCGCTCCCCTCCTGCTTCTGAGAGATTTGAAACCACGTAGAAACCCCCTTTTGCTTACATGCAGCTGTCACCACCTGCCAAAGATTTCAGAAAAGCAGAGTGGTGAAGTCAAAACAGCCCGTGACCTCGTCTGAAGCATCTAACCTCTCTCCAGGTCTCCGGTGTTCTGCGTTTTCTGCCATGGGAAGCACCTGTCTCCCCAGCTTCCCCTAAATACACTCAGGACGTCACCCACAGTTGTTCAATTACCCTTAAAGGAGCATTTAATAGTCCAGAAGCAGGCAGCTTGGAGAGGTTTCTGTCTATCCATTTGGCATATGTTGAACCGTTAGTGGACAAGACCGGAACAAAGCAATTTCAGGGAGGAAAATTTAAAGGGTAAAAGGAAATGTCTGTGGTATGGGAAATGTCAACTGCCTGACATCTGCTTTCATGAATGCATCATCAGAGGGCTTGATGACTGAAAAAGGACATTGTTCAGAAATATGAGTCAAATTAATTAATTTCTCAATTTTTGAATTACATTATTATTATCTGAAAGTCGGATGCCAATAAAATCTTTGTCCGTTTGTGTTGGCTTTTAAAATGTTATATTCGTACTTTGTCTGATAGTGGCCTTGAAAGAACAAGAAGAGCCTTCCCAGGAGTTTGCCCCTCTGCAGTGATAAAAGACAGATCCACTTACATCCTCTTCTGTCTCTCCACGCGGACTCCACAACCCCACCGTCTGTCGCTGGGGTGAACACTGAGTGAAGACAGGTTGCTACGGTTGGAGACTTGTGTAGCGCTCTGAATTCCCACACCCTTCTTCTGCCCATGCTTCTTTTTCCTTTGCATCATGCGCCTGGCACCGGCACAACCTAAAGCAAGGGCCCATGATCTAACTCCAACTACCCACTCCACAAATCACACAACAACGGGTGAAGGGGCTTTTCATGCCGGGGGTGTACTCTTACCCTCTGCGGTAAGGTTTCACATGCGTAATGTCTTCTGGCAATGTCACGCTCATGTCCTACGTCTTGTTATGTGACAGGACAACTGAGCTGTTTATTGATTGTACAACAATGCTGAACAATCACACTATTGTGTGCTGTGAAACAGCTTTTACAGTCCCACCGCTGCAAAGGCAGCTAAAGACAAACACTGAGGAGTTTGGGGTAAATTTATCCCCATGTCAGAGAAACCATAGGGCTTACTTTCCATTAAACATCCCAATGTCTGTGTTGGGTTTGTCTGAGTTATCCATCAGACCCTTTGGGGACAGAGCCACTAATTCAAGGCCTTCTAAAGCATTAGTTAGACATTTTAGGAAAAATTCTTAATTGCCGTCTTGCCAAGAGTTACATGAGAAGGTCGATACCACTCATGTCTTCAGAGTGGTATTGATCTTCTCGTCTAACTCTGCAAGAAAGCAAACTGGCACATTTTAGACTTTTACTTCAGTGTAAAACATGACATCAAATACATTTTTTGTTCATCTTGCATAGCAAATTTACAGTGCATGAAATTTAATAACCAAAAGCACAGTGATGCCAACAAAGTTGTACTCATAAGGCTGCTTGTGTCAAGTTTTGTGACATATGCATTTTGTTTCATTCAAAATCGTAGAAGTTCACATGTTCGCACACAGTGCAGTGAGGTAAACCTTGGCAACGCCCACCAAGGGCCACTTATTAGCCCGGTCCAAACCTGGTCCTGCCTATAAAGGTCCATTCAATCAAAAGTTATGTGGAAACCATTGTTGCAGGATTATTGTAGTGTGGCTGTAAATTGTGTGTAAGGCTCATTATCAAAGGGGCCTCCCTGGCAGAGCTTTGGCACAGGGGAGCCCGACAAGCCGGGGTCTCACCATCTGTAACTGGGCTATGGGGGAGTGCTTCCACTGTGTACATGCATTACAGAACTTTTTCTCTTGGGCTAAGGCCAAAGCTCAACAAAGTTTCCCAAGCTTTGCTGAAAATGGTTAAACCTTTTTTGAATGTGGTGCAGAGAGAAGTGAAACTGCCAGTTATGGAGCAGAACGAGGCATATGACGGATCAGCAATAGTGAGAATTCAAGCCTAGTTTCCCCACAGGGTCAGTAAAAGTGAGACGTATATATTTGATGCAGTAGACGTATGATGTTCAAATGACCGTGACATCCATTATGGCATCTTCTCATTTGTTGACAGTAGCAAAGCTAATGCCATTTTATTCAAACCAGTTCCTTAGAACGGGCCTTCTTATTTGTTTATATTTGCAGTGGCTTTAGTAATGGATTCTGGCCACAGCTTCTGTGTAGAACATGTTCATAACTCATGTTTGCTAATGCTGGCTGCAGGTGAAAAGGGGAATCAGAGACTCTCTACTTCGGTGCTGCTTTCTGGCTATTTCACTGAAAGTTTTCAAACTCAATTAGAGGACCCCTGGGCCTTCACTTGCATTTTTTTTTTTTTTACCCGTCTGTTGCAATAATTAGCTGATTAGAACACTGAGCATTGTGGCCTTTTGAAGCACGGCGAGAGGTTCGTGAGCATTTGTCAGGGTGAGGGCCAGGAAACCTGTCAAAAACAACGGCAGAGACGAGTTTGAAAGGAGTGTGTTGACAACCTCCAGTAAAGGGCGTCTTTAGGCACTAAGACACAAATGAGATATGGCTGTCATATTAGGATTTTCCAATACAGAAACGTCTGCTTCCATTCAGCTGTGATTCCCTCCCAGCCTTGTCGTAATTCAAGCTGCCTGAATCAATGCAGCTGTATTTAAGGCTTCAAGCCAGCCGCATCAGTTTGATTGGGTGAATTGTTGTCCTCCCAGTAATCATGCTGAAGTTATTAAGGTGTCTGTCTTCCCTTCAGGTTGTAAAAAAAAAACCATGCTAATCCAACTATTTTCTCTTCAAATTACTACAGCGGGAGTACAGCCTGTGCTAGTTAGCTTAGCATAAAGACTGGAAATGGAGAAACCTGCTGGCCTGGTTCTGTCCAATGGTAACAAACGTGATCTACCCGCCCCTGTAAAGCTCACAAATTTAAATGTTTTACAGGTTTCTTGTTTGTTTAATCCATACAAAAAGCAAAGTGTAAAAATTACATTCATCGAGGCCTCGACTATTTCAGGGGAAATATAACAATAATGCTGACATTGAGAACTAGTTTATCGCTATTGCAGAAGAAATGCTTGACTATAAATAGTATCAAAATGGTGTTTTATTTCATGAATGTCTTCAAGATTATTACTTTAAATGATTTAATATTTTTTGTGAACCGCTGATCTATTCTAATTAGGATCAAGGCGTTTTGCAAGCAAAATACAAAAAACGTGACTTATTCTGACCCCATCACATATTGATTTCTGCATTTTTATTTATTTATTTATTTATTCAAAAATAAAAATGTATCAAGAAGGACATGACAATCTGGGATGAAATAATCTATGGTATAAGTATTTTAGGTTTGAATTACATAATTCTGTTTGTCATAAACCTTAAACTTAAACTACATTTAAAATCTTCATCGCCTGTTTTTAATCATGCCCATCTGTAAGTGTTCAGTGTTGATGTAAATCACAGCCGCCTTAGTGCGCACAAAATGATCCACCAAAATTACTGCTGAGGGCCTCTGCTCAGGCACTTTTTCAGTAATGATTGATAAAGTGGAGCTTGTGGAAAGTGCAGGCTGCCGGGGAAGGTGTAATATGTAAAACATCACAGGCAGTTATCCGAGCAGCACATGACAACACTGCTCTTGCACAAGCAGTCGCCGTGAGAACTGGGCATGGAAGGCAGATAGATGCAGCGTCCTATCGTTTCAGAGGCTGATGGACTTCAGAGAGAATTGTCAGGGATGGCTTGGTGGTGAATTTGGACCAGAACATCTTCACATGCAGGCATTGAATAATTGGAACCTCTTTTTAGGAGTACAGTAACACATTGCTTCTCCTTTCATCTGCTTCCCACAAGTGCAAGGCAGTGACAAGTTCTCATGGAACATACGCAGCAATAACCAACATAACATGGCAATTGTAATGTGAACAATATGCTGCCACTCGAACGAGTAATTGACTTCAGCAGACCTACAATCAGTGCCCTGTTTGCAGAAATAAAACCCACATCGTTCCCGTAAGAGTGTCCAATATTAGGACGAAGTTTGGCTTTCCTTTCTCTGTGCAAAAATCTACTTAAAGGTGGGCCGATTTCATCTCAGTCAAACAATACTAATTCTATCTGTCCGTTTTTAAATGGCCCTACTTTTAGATAGACCACGATGAAAGCAGTCAACACAAGCCATAGACTAAATGTGTTTAGACTGTTTCCAAGAGAAGACATCGCAGAAAGTCGTGTTATCATAGCATCTCTGAGGATGTCCCTCTTTATTAAAATGCTCAAAACGAATGGCCTTTTGCTTTCTGTGAATGGAAAATGTGTGTGTGTCGTGTGTGTGGTCTAGCTGATGTTTCAGTGGACCTCTACTATAAATTGGGAAACGTACATATGCTACTGTCTTATCCCATTTTCATTAGCGTTTGGATATTGGAACTGCAGGAGACTCAAAAGAGATGCCAGTTACGGTACTTGTCACTTTAGAAAACCAAATCTGATCTCCACCCAGAAAGTTTCTTTTCAAGCCCAAAACTTTCCTCAATGCCATCATCTCTGGCCTAGTTCTGTCTTTTTAATGAAGCAACCCAAGGCTTTGTAGTTTGATTAAAGAGGGACTTTGTGATAGGTGACGGCAACATACATGTTCAGTGCTCCGTAGACATGAAAGACTTATTTGGATGAAAACAAATGAACCAGAGCATTAAAAATGCAGCGTATGAGCAGCTTAACGAGAAAAACGACTTGCTTTTCGTGTTTCTTCATATTCTGTTTGTGTGGCAGCTCATTACGAAGGTAATCCATAGAGGTAATCCATAACAGAATGTGTTCTTGGATCCTTGTGGACACACAAGTTCTAAATAAAAATAGATTTTATCATTGCCCCATCCAGGAACTCAATAGCAGCATTGTGTGCTGAAGGATTTCTACTTTGGCTTGGACTGGAACAAATGGGTGGCCTGAAAATAGCATCCAGGTTCCGCTCATAAGCCATTTAACCAAAAGATCCTCTGCTGCACTGCCGGTTTTGTTCACTGTTTATCTAATAACAATCTTGACTCCTTTCTTTTCGGCCATGGTTATTAGTTTGTTTGCCATTTACTGGTACAGCCCACCTCCTCAAGTCTCTTTTGTAAATACCTCTCATTGTGAGCGCAGGGTATTTTGTTCGATGTGCAATTTCCGTGCTGCCAAGGTTAAGCGAGCAGGACTAATTGAATCTTGCATGTCTTCTTATGATTTATGGTGGAACAGAATAGATTCGGAGGCTTGATCTCCTATAATCTCTCTCATTATGGGAGATGTAACGGGAGATGATTGTCCAGCTTAATTTAAAACGTCTGCAACTTTCTCATAACCTCTTTGATTCTGCACTGGCTCTCATTTACGAACGGCCGATTGTTCTGTCCGGCTGCCAGCTGGACCCTGTGCCAAATAAGGTTCTCCGTACCCCAAAATTTAAAATGGTTTAATTCACAAGCTCATTAAAATACTGCAGTTTACCAGAGTCGCTGTAATTGTTGTAGGGTAAAACGCAACCATAAGGCACATCCGCAAGGGTGAAGATTAAATAATGTGAACATTTTCTCATTTTAGCTGATTTTCCAATGTCCTGATGTCCACCTAGTTCATATACCAAGTGACTCCTCTCTTTCATCCTGCTACATACTGCACTCTAATAGTTTTGTCCACTTCCTACTGGAATAGATGGAGTCTAAGAATCATTTGAGGATGAAATTAGTCCTCCAAAATACATTCAGGCTCATTTATAGGACTTCTGAGTCACTTTCCATGCCATGTTTACCATGGTTCACCTTTCCCTCCCTGTTCATGTCCTGTCCAAACATCCTGTTTTACTGGAAATGTGTTGTTATTAGAGTTCAACATTTGGAAATGGTATTTTATGTCGTTTTTAGCCATTTATCCAGCAGTGCTTTAAGTAGTGTAACTGTGGCAGTTTGCATGAATTAGGAACTTGGTACAATCATTTCTTTACAGAAACCGTTAAACATTTTGGGAAATAATTATTTGCTTTCTTGCCGAGAGATACAGTCTATGAGAAGGTTGATGAAGCTCTCTATCCCTCTGTTTTCAGTCTTTATGCTAAGATTGCGCTAGCTTCACATTTACTATGGCGACATGAAGGTGGTATTGAACGTCTTGCGTAACTCTCCACACGAAACAAATGAGCATATTGGCATCAGATAGTGATAGTCAGTTATATAAATGTGTATTATCAAGGGAGAACTCGACTGAGCATGCTCTCTTTGCCAGCAACGGTCTGCTTTGCGGTCTCACGTGCGATCTGCCCAGTAAAACTACAGTACTGTATTTTCACAGACAGTGTGGGGATTTAAACTGACAGCCTTCTGGTCACAAACCTGCATTCCATCACTTTTCCCAAGAACTTCTTTAAAATCATAGGAAAGCTTACGTAATTATTTATAAAAACTGCTGTAAACATATGTAATGTATAAAAAAGGGAAGAATGTTTACTCCCAGGCAGCCAATGCCATGGCCAGCTGTTAACATATTTGGTGTTGAACCTACAGGTATAGAGGTATATTCTTTATAGGTATTTGCTAAAACCCTTCAGGATCAAACCTGTAATCAGAACAATGTGCACTGACGAAGAGCCGGGCCTCACCACCAGCTTTACCGCGGCCCTCCAACCACCTGAAACTACAGGTCAGGATTACAAATCGTCCCCAAGAGGACGGGCCCCCCCTCCTCCTCCTCCTCTGACCTTTGACTTGGTCAGTTTGACTGACATGCAGGGAGGAAACATGATGCAAAAGGTACTTTTGCCTGAATGCTTTCAAAACACTCTTTGTTGTCTTTTCAGTGGAACATCAAGGGATCGGGAAAGATCTCCTCCAGTTATTTCTCATGCGGCATTGTATTACCGTGTCTGGCACAGAATAAGTCCTCCAGACCCCAGGCGTCACATATGACTTGTATTTTTATTTTTTTTTTTACACAAGCTTGATGCCATCACTTTTTGTATCTTACGATCTTATTTTTTACCAAATATTTTGGTTAATATAATTACACTAATGCTTTCCTCATATTACATTTAAAGTTTCCAAATGTTATGATTATATTTGCATGGTGGCGTGTGCCCTGCGTTTGATGTTCCTCAGAGCATGAAAGCTGCAGACGCTGTGGTTCACTGTCTTTGCCGTTGGTTTTGCTTACATGTACATTCCCTTTCTTTCAGAGAGTCCGACAAAAGATTGATACGACTCTCCCATTATGTGAAACAGCAGCTGGCGCTTTAGCTCCTGTCGTGTGATGCATTTACATAACGGAATATGTGGGCGACATTTAGTTATGAGAGGGAATTAAATCAAATCCTCAATATGTGATTGGATCGCTAAAATGTGGGCATGGCTTAGAGAATTTGGGGAAAGCAGGGGGACCAGTTAGTCTGACTATCTGCACCTCTACTGCTTACTAAGTAACAAGTTACATCTCATTTGTTTGATCCATACAACCACGACAAGTTGTGGTTGTATGGGGTTATGTGCCGGACTATTTCTTGGCCTGGTGTACTGACTTTCTGGAGTCTTATTGCAACCAGCGGAGGCTCCAGGAAGAAATAATCCAAAGGCATAGCTATTATGCTTTAGAGGTGCTGGGAGGTTTACTTTACATCTCACTCTCAGCAAGAACGCAATAGTCCTACATTTCCCAAAATGTATACAAGGTACGAAGAGTGAAAACAGTTTTATACCTTTTTCTCAGGCTCCCCTGACTGACGGCAGCAAAACTGCTTTTACACCATGTCCTGCAGTGAAAATGAACAAGGTGTATACAAAGCTTGTTGCTGTCGGGTATGACTCAGCTCTGGAGGAAGGTCCTGCTTGGAACTGTGATTGCTCTGTGAAAAAAAAATTGCCTTAATTAAGGAGAATTAATAGCTCACAAAAGTATCTGAAGGTTCAGTGTCTTATGTGTGTGTGTGTGTGTATTTACAAGGAAACATTGACTGAGGTTAGAAAAACGGGAGCCTTGTTCATTTGCAGGGAATCTTGGCTTTCCCTTCCAATTCATTTCCACTCACAATTGCACTCCAGCTGTATGTTATGTGCTCTTGATGCATCTATTTATTTCTTACAAGCCATCATTGCAAGTCCGTAGTGGCAAGATTACCATATTTTGTGGGCTGTAATAATAATTTCTAATAAGAGTGTTTCATTTTGATGTAGTTGTTTTGGGGATGTCTTTTGGACACGGGAAGAGACGTGCGCATCCCTGAGAGCCTTGCAGAGGGGTTTCCTTGGTTAGGAAAATAAATTTGGAGCTGGCTGACTCTCAGTGAGTCTACAGCTGACAGCCCAATGATGACACTTTATTTTCATTTCCACTCAGGGACCCGTGAAAGGCCAGGAGACACTTTCACAGGCATTCAGCATTTTCACAGAGCTCATCTGCGCTGTTCTTACGTTTACTTTAAATAAAAACGCAACAATTCTGTAGTAAGCTTGTCTTTATCAGTCTTCTTAAGGGCTTTGTGATATGATGCCGCACAAAATGTCTGATGCGTTTTTTTATTATTTTTTAACATGTGCATGCAGACACTCACAGGAGTAATCCCACGATTAGTTGTTTTGAAATCCAGATGCTGCTTCTGGTAACTGTACACCTACCTGTCCTGCTGGAGCACCGTCTGCCAATCTCACTCTGTTAGCACCCACAGCTCTGTTGAGACGACGCCTCCGTACATTCTTAGGCTGGACTTTATACTTGCAGATAACACCGCAGCTGTTTTAACGTACTGCACCATTATTCTATGATTTTCTGGGGTGCGGGCATGAAAAACAGGATATTATTTTTTTGCAGTCTGTGCCCAGCAGAGGGCTAAATTGGCAGTTTTGAGGGTTCGGAGCATTTTCATTTTGATGAAAATTGAGTTTCAGATTTTAATGACATCAGTCTTACTCATTCTTTCATCTGAAATGATAAAAAGATCCTTTTTAGCCGTCATTTAATGTCCTATGTTCATTGCTGGAGTGTTGCAACCGAAACATCTGCCCGTGCTGAGGAGTTTTATATGAACAGTGAATTCAACAACTTCATGCAACAGACTCAAGCAGTCCGCTCCAGACTCTAAACTTTCCACTTTGCCCCCCCCCCCCCCCCTCAAATCACAGCCTCTCTATCATACATTTTCCTTTGCTGTTGACAAGATAGGGTATCTGTGACATAAGAGCCTGTGCCCGTCATGCTTGCGTGCTCAAGCTGTTGCAGGAATAATCCAACGTGGGTCATGCAATGCTCAAGTAAACACCCGCCTTAGACCACCAATGCTGGCTGATGAAGTAGAAAGGTAGTGGAAGCAAAGCCCCTGGGAGCTGCGGGGATAAAATACAGCACAGTAGAGAAAAAAACAATATTGCACTCGCAAGCTTAGCGGGCAGATAAAAGGGGACGGAAATCTCAGTGAAATTGCAGGTTAGTTGACCAATGTAAAATGTCAGTATACAGTATTGGTTGAGATTCAAGGTCAGTTCACCCACGTAAAAAAACCATTTTTGCACTCTGTATGATATCTACCCATGGTTATGAGATATCCGCTTATTCCTGCCTCCACCCTGTTATGATGAAGGTGGATGGAGTTTTGTTTGTGGTTGTCACAGCAATAAAACATTACAATTTAAAGCCCCTGAAAACTTGGTTTAAATTCTTTCTCAATAACATTACATATATTTGGGAGAATGTAAGTAAAATTTGGAATTAAGAGTTCAACATTAAAAATTTTCACATCCATAAAATGCAGTGTATTGCATTGTGGGATTGCAGAAACAAGTGTATTGACCATAGGTTTAGAGCATACATTTCACACTGGTGGAGTGTGTGTGTGTATGTATGTCCTATATTGTAAATGGGGAGTGATTTCGGACGTAGCGAGTGAGCAACAGAAGCAAATAACCCCACAACTGTCATCAGATCCTGTTTCATTTAAGTAGCAAATTCGTTCCAAAGAAGTACGACATACGATGCAAATATTTTAAAGATTTTCTTAATTTAGTTGCACCAACTGTGTAAGCGGAGGCAGAGAGTACTGATTGTCACTCTATTAAAATAGTTGAAGATGGTAATAACATTTTTGACTTAAGCACAGTCGGCTTTTCTACAGTGACTTCATCTCGGTTGAGGAACGGCGATGACTGTCCTCGAGCCGTTTTGGGCCCTGTGGTCCACGTTCTGTAGCTCCGCATCTCTAAATCCATCCGCGCACACGCACAGACACACACACACACACACACACACACCACAGACACATACGCATACTGGCTCACACATCCCTGGTGATAAGGTCGGCCAGCAGTCATGTCATCTGTTAGCAGCAGGTATAGGATTACACATGATTTCAATGTGACATCCAATAGCCACAGAAGTCTTAAACACAAAGTATTCCATTTGAACTTGAACAAGAGCGGGATCATTTGATGCTAATCATGCACTGTATGTCCCGTTTGCCTTCTGGCATCCCAGATGACGATTCTCTCCCAACTATTTCAACAACTCAAGCGCTCGAGTGCACGCACAGAAGAAGGCATAGGCACACACACGCAGGTCTATGTGATACTACGCATGTTGCCATCAGTATGCCTGGTGCAAGATTCACCAAACACACCCTTGGTAAGCTTCAAAAGCATCTGCTGGAATGATCCCCAGGAAGGCGTCACCTTGCCACCTGTCCATGTGGCCTCGCTTTCTTCAGCGTTCATCTGGATGCTTTTCAAAGGGATCACTCAGGATTTCACGAGCCAAAAAGATCAAATTAGTCTATCTTGTAGTAAGCACTAAAGATAGCACACTGTAGGTTTATGTGCTGGCATCTGCGTCTCAGTATTTCAAGGTCTATTTAGGGATATTGATTGACTACCAGAGTACTCAGGTCAGACACTTAAACCCGTCAGACTACGGCTAATCGATGTTTGCTAGGTTAGGCTGAGGTTGCTTTCCCCTCTGAGTGGATTAATTCAGTCTTGGCACTTCCTCAGTGTTTAATACTTCTGCTTCTGCAAAACAGATTCAACATATCACACTTGTGTTGAGACCTTTAGACGTTTAACTACTAGTTGCTCATGTTTCTCTTCCAGTTAACATGCTTCCAACACCTAGCAGGTTCTCTTGGAGCACAGATGGAAGACGATATAGTTCAATGCAAGGCGACTAGACTGTTGGCTTTAGATGGCCACCTAAATTTGGTTTTATTCATCTGGTGGATTCCTAATCTGCTGTGCATGCAGGGAGAATGTGCCAAGATATAACTTGGTTAACACGCAATATGAATAATTAATTTCCACTGTGGATTACACTTCAGCCTAGCCAAGCTGAAGCTCATCCTAGTGTTTCCTTTTGTTCATTTTTCAAGACATTGAAATTGTTTTGATTTTTCTCAGATTTCTAGTTAAGATTATGAAGGAATCCGAAACCCAAGATTCCTCGCATGCAAGCGTAGGTTATGTTGCTAGGAATGTCCTCAGCCTGCGGCAAAGCTTTCTGATAGAGCCGTCTGGATGGCCGCCTGTGCCAATTTAAGTCGCAGCATAAAGTGATGGGACTTGGCCAATCGATTGGCTTAGTACTGACCTCCCCTCATCAGGGAGTGTGTTCTGCTTCCGTCACAACCGCAGTCAGTACTGCGGGGAGGATAATTGCAGTGTGCAGCTCACGGGCTGGGTCTCAAGTATCCCAGCACTCAGCCTGTTGCCAGAGGAAAACACATTGATCTCTGAAGGTGATGAAAGGGCTCTCTCAAAGGCCCTGCTTCCTCCTCAGGAGTGTTCCAGCCTTGACACTGAACCGGAGCAAAAGCGTAGATGATCCATGCATGCCTGCCAGCCATAGTCGTATTCTTGTCATTTGTCTTCAAGTGTGCGTGTGTGTGCATTTGACTAAGAACTAGAGAGGAGCTCCTTGTTCTGTAATGATTTTCAGTCCCTGAAAGTGTCATGTGTGTGTGTATAAGTGAGTGTGTGTCTTTGTTCAGGTGTTGGCTGTAAAAGAGATCAATGGCTACTCGATCAATGTAGAGACTATCAAGTGCAAAATCATTTGCTTTATCTGCAATTAGTGCAACACGGGGCAAGTCTATTTTGCTCTGGTGCGGGGAGAGTACAGATGCATTTTTAATACTAGTTTCAATCTGCTTGATGCAGTGTTTAATGGAGCCTGCAGCGACAAATTCCTTGCATCCTAATGGATTGACTTGTGGTTTAATGAACTGATAACTGGCATCTGGACAAACACAGCGCAGGACCCAACCAACACACACACACACACACACACACACAGGCACAAAATTGCCATATTCATCAGGGATGGGTGGAGAAATGAATTCATTTCAAGCTGATAACATCCCCTGACCACTACGGAGCGTACACACATACTGTGGAGACGCTCGCAGAAAGTATGCGTCATTAACTTGTTTTTCTTTTTTTAATCAGATGCTGCTCTCTGCGTCGTAATGAATGCTGCTTCATGTAATTAGTTTCAGATTCCAGTTGGGTGACATCTTGGGACCATCTGACATTAACCAGTGTCCTGTTGGTACTGTGAATAACTTTTCATTTTAACATAATGATAACACTGGCATGGACTCCTAAGTATATCAGAATACCGCGTTGAAACTGACTTTCATTAGAGTTTGTGGAGCAGGCGTCACTGTTCATTACCCTGCGTGACTGTTCATTAGATTTCATTCAGCCCCTAATCAGTGACATGTCTTTCTTTACGACTGTTGTATAAATCAAACTGTACATTTCCAGCTAACTAATCATACTCTCCTGAGTAGCAATGTAAACACATGTCGATATACATATAACAATGCATTTATTACATGGAAATACAAAGATGTACTTGAAGAAAATAGAATTTGTCAGAGCCCTGTTGCGTTTTATTCACAAACCAGGAAAAACAACATTTAAACTGGGTAGATGCAGTGTGTGTGTGTGTATGTGTGTGTGTGAGAGAGAGAGAGAGAATACTGTAGATATGAGGATATGTGGTGACACAAAAAGTGTACCAAAAGGGTTTAATGAGCATGTGTAACAATCGGACACAATGGTCTCTTTTCAAGGCAGCAGATTAAATATAATTGCAAAGAATTATTTAGGAAATGGCTATAATCAGAATATTTATTCAGGAAATGGTTGCCTAAGTGTAGGTGGAAGTAATGATAATGAAGATATATGCCACAAAATCAGGGAATAATGTAATATATCCTTTTAAAAGATTGTTTTTCTAGGTTAGGCTGGGATTCAAATGTGGGTCTTGGGAAAAATTAAAATAGGCCCCTGAATCCTTGTGCAGAATTTGGTGTTTATATTATGTATGTTGTCAAAAACCCTCTAAGAATATTTTTATAACATAAAGAATTCTTGATTTAACACTATGGGCTAGTAGCTTAGCACTCTTTAAACCGGTTCACAAACTATTATACAAGTCTGAATTACAATCCATGACTTATTTTTGGCTCGTAAGAAAAATAATCCAAACATCATGGGTCCCATTTAAAGGCACTTAAAGAACCGCTGTCGTTACACAAAGTTGATAATAGGGTTGCTCTTTGAAATGGCATTTACATTTACATGCTAGCCATGCTGTAGTGTGCTCCTTGTATCAGATTGCAGGAATGTGGAAATTTACCTCTAATTTCCAGGAGTTAACTTTAAGCGACTCGCAGGCATCCATATAGCTCATGTTAGCGTTTTGGAAGAAAATCCTACCAGAGGGAAGGTTTGCGTTACGTGAGTCAGGACAGCTTTTGGGTGCTTTTGTAGGAATTTAGACAACCTTCAGTGGACCTCTTCCAAAGTTGTGACAGCAGTTAAATAGTGTATGCTTCTAATGGTAAATAAGCACGTACAATTCATACAGCTTATTG
The DNA here is from genome assembly GCA_036023855.1 of Gadopsis marmoratus. Lineage (NCBI taxonomy): Eukaryota > Metazoa > Chordata > Actinopteri > Centrarchiformes > Percichthyidae > Gadopsis > Gadopsis marmoratus. Next base: position 16,079 of record JAVQJF010067823.1, read on the forward strand.
GGTCAAGTGTGAACTAACGTTAAACCAGCAGAGACCACCAGTCATGCTAACTAACATTTGCAGAGTGAAATGGTAATTTTAGTGCCGGTATTTAAGGTCACGGAGTCATCAATGGGACTGGAAATTTGTTATTTGAGAAGAAACTCTTTGTTCTGCTTTGTGTCTCTTCATCTCTCTTAAATTGAAAGGTATTGAGGAAGTCATGGGATCAGTAAAAGCAGTTAGAAGATCAGCTGGAGTACTACAAGGGGCTTCCTTTACGAAGCCAGTTTGGCGAGTGACAAGTTAAGGGGACTTTCCCAGTTCTCTCAACAATACCCATGACCGATGACCTCAAGAGGAGTTTGAAGCTGGTGGAGACGCAGTCCAGATCGTCTCATCGTACTCTTTTCACTGTGTTAGACCTGGCCCTAACCCTGAAGTACCGAATCGGGTTACTGTGAGCCCTTTAGTTTCTTGAGGGGAATGAAATTGCAGACTTTATGTGGAGTGCATTCTATTGGAAAAAATGCACATATTCTAAAGTCATTGTGTTGGCGAGGCTCTCTGTGTTAGCTGTTAGATTTTGCAATTCATATTTTCACAACAATGCATGGTCCCCTTGAAGATGAAGAGAGCAGTGACATTCACGGATAAGGCTGATTGTAGAATTGTGGTTCAATTTGCATTTTTTTTTTTCCTTGGACAGTGGACCCAGTGTTCCATGGATTTGCATTTTATGTATTGATTTATTCATCGTCATGCATAGTAATAAGGCTCTTGGATCAAAATAGTTGTCCTCGTTGCCAGACGTTTCCACAAAAATGTACTTGTAAAGTAACAAATGATTGTACAGTAGAAAGCCAGCTTTTGTGCAGCTTTAGTTCCGTTGGCCTGGATACCCAATTGTTGCCAGGTTTAATAAACTCATCCATCCATGTTGTGGGATCAAATGGACTATATTAAAGTCTATATTGTCTAAATCTTCCTAAATCCTTGGAATGCTTGTGAAGACATTGATCATCAGACGTTTTGAGAAACATTCTGAACATTTCAGTCAACCAAACTCCAACATTTTAAGAATGTTTTAAATTGTTTTTAAAAGTTATTCAACTGTTTATCACACACCGCAGTGAAGCAGACATGTCACGGTGGAACTTGACAATCATGACAAAACCAATGTCATACATTCATACATTTCAAACTGGGAACTGAAAGTCTATTTATATAACGGTATACAAAAACGGTATTAGGCCTTCTCCAAAATGGCTGTTGAATATTTTGAGAACCGTGTCATTCAAAGACATTTCTGGCCTTGGCAGCACCTTCTGTACTTGTTGTAAAATTTACCATAATGGAATCAAAAACCCAGAATTGTTTTTTTTATTTAGACTCTGAAAACATTTGGCATTGGAAGTATTGTACCAATATGACATTTCTCCCAAACATGCTGGGCATTGTGTTTTTATGACTCGCATATAAACACAAGGTCAGCATGTGACGCTTTCATTGTCCATAAAACGTGTTTACAATGTGGCATTGCAGAGAGGGAAAACAGTTTTTTAAAATGAAGCGTGGAAAATGTGCAGTGAATCAAACATGAAATAATTTTATGCTTTGGTACTAAGTTGGTCTCAATAAGCAGGTGCTTGTTGCATGGTCATTGGAAGGTGCAGCCCCTGTGAAATTAATTTTCTGTTTATTCTCAGTGATGCACACACTGCGACACTGTATCCTGTAATATACACCATTAACGTATTTGAATACTGAGTTACTCATCAAAAACCGAAAGTACATTTTGCCATCTCATGGTTCTGATTATTTGATTTCATTTGCACTGAGTACATGGTTGTCTTTCTGTGAATCAAAAGAAATTTTAAGTTTCACTCTCCAACACTTCCACTTGCAGAAACAGCTGAATGTATTCACTTTACTCAGAAAGGTGCCATTGGATTTACTGAAAAGTCTAAAGCCAATTTTCTTCCAACCTGATTTACTTTGGAGGTTGGAGCTGGTAGCCAGTTTGCTATTTTTGGCATAACTTTAATTCTGAGGAATAGCTTACTTTGAAAATCATTGAGTGGTCTGATTATGTATATCAAGCTCTGAAACAATGCTGGTATTGTAAATGAGTCAGGCCTGGGCTGGTTCACTTTAAACTGATTAAATTGGAGGAAAACGAGAAATAGAGCAGAGGGACAGCTCTGTTAGCTGTTCAGGACCAAACAATATTTTACGGATGATGGGTAGTGGTAAAATGTAGTAGGAACCAGAAGTGTATTATGTCAAGCAATGCGTATCTTCGAAATAATGCTGTAATGAAGAACATAAGCAAAAGTATTCAAAAGCCGACATAGCCATGGCTTACAGAACAGCATGTTTCACAATACTGCCAATTACATGGAATTTCTTCTGCCAAATGGCATTTAAATGGCTACTACTATCAGTATTTTGGACGAAAACATTCTGTTGGTTTGTAAAACATCATGGTGTTTTGACTCGTCCTGAAAAACAGAAAAAGAATACATTTTGCGACTTGGAAGCATCCTGCTGATGGTTTCACGCTGCTATGACTTGGTACTGTTCACATCACAACTTATTGCCGTCATAACGGATACAATGACGATGCTTCAGAAGTTATACGGTTCAGTGTATTTGAGCAGCGTGTCAACTTTTATGATATTTTAAATATTAGAGTTAAGGGATCACCGTTGTTTCAATTCACCCTGAAGGGATGTTATTTTTTTGAAAGTTCACCCAATTTCGCTCAATACCACAAATGTGATCCTCGTGGTGGCGGTAGAGGAAATGTCATTGGATTACCGAAGTTGGTTGCATTCATCCTCTGGGGACGGTGAACGCCTGTACAAAGACAATGAGAGACGACTAAATATACATTAGTTTTGGCTAGGTGTACCTAATAAACAGGCAACTGAGTCTGTCCAATAATTGTAAAGCGGCTCTCTGCTGCTTATGTCCCATAATATAAAAGCCACCGAATGACACAATGTAAAAACACAACGCCGCAGCGTCCATTTTGTTGTGTCTGACCAAACATGTGAATGAACATCGAGCTCACTTTGATTTATTTCACTTTCAGACTCAAAAGCTGATAAAAACATTGGGAAGATTTCAACAGATTGCTCGTAGTTGTTGACCCTCAACACATTTTTTATATTTTTCTGATATATTAAGATCTCTCAGCACTTCAGGACCAAGTTTGAGGTTGTGACCAGAGGCCTTACAATACTTGCTCACTTTTTTCATCTCAGTTGATTAAAAAAACATCTGAAAACCTGTTTTGACTGGTCCTGATGGACTTGAAGTTATTCTTTCACTTGTGTTTTATAAACTGAAATGTTAGAGCGTTTTTGTTGGCGCACTTTCTACAAAGTGTTTAATGTTGCTGGTGCAGTCGGGTTGTATGGGAATCTCTCCTTACATACTATAATCAGAATGAAAAATATTGTGAGGAATATTGTGACTCACGATGATATCTGAATATAATGTAGGGCATTTGGTCTGGACCACCAACTCCCATGTGGGGAGTGTTTTTCTCAGCAGCTGTCAAAAATATCCCACTGAAATCAGGAGGATGTCGTATCAATGAACAAAATATTCCTCTCAGAAGTGTCAAGTGTCATTTCAAAGTGAGCAATAATGAAGTGACTGCCAAGCGCAGTAAACCCCCTTCTGTTTCTTTTAAAGCCTTAAAAAACAAACCTATGGAGAAATCAGGGCTGATGTGAACCGTAGTAAAATGAGAGTCAAACTCCACCTGTGGTTACATACTTTAAACTGTGCCTGGACCCTTTGCTGGCAGTGCCTGACATTACCCTGGAAACTGTCCAAAGGGAGCAGAGTTGGAGGCTGATGTGGAGCCAAACAGTGGGATCAGATTGAGGACTAAGCATCATACAAAGGGTTGTGAAACGTTATCCTGCATTTTGCACCCCCACAAACACATGTGGAGTGTCCTAAATCAGCCAAACACTACATTAAAAAGGCATCGTTCTTTATATTCTACCCTTTACTTTCTAACTTGCTTTCTAACCTTCAGAGGTAGCAGAGTGCAGGAAGGCTGGCAAATACGGAAAGAAAAGTTAGATGACACGCTGAAACATGACGAGAGGTTTTTGTACAGGCTGGGGTGTTGGAGGTCAGATCAGGTTATTTAGATTAGTAATGGTTGTTTTAGATGTTTAGTCCTGCTTTTTTTTTATTAGCTGCTGACACAAGGCCAGTGTCACAAAGTCATCACTTGGAGCATCTTTTGACACCCAGGCAATTAATGTTGAGCTGCAGGTCTGTTCGAAAACTTTCACCCACCCCATTACATTACTGTAATTATCTCGAACAGCTAACATGATGACAAAATGCTATTATTTGGCGGTCTGGGGGTCAAAAGAGGTTTCAAAATGATTTGCATAATAACTCTTCACAGTATTGTTGTTTCCCTGAAATTGGATCTAGATATTTTCTGTGATGCAGAACCAGAAGATTGTTCCTCTTTACGTTACGCTGCCTTCCAATCTTTTTATCCTGACAGCTCCTTTTAATGTTGAGTGGAAGGAGCAATTTTCCTTCCTCGATATTATCCATTACATTGCAAGTTGACAAGTTGTCCTCAAATGTGGGGAGTTCCCGTGTACTACTGTGTAACCACAAGGTCTCAGCTTTTAATTTCCAGTTAGTCTAAAACTCACAGCTTAAACTTTTTTGACTAAATTGTGAATGCACACACATTTTTCTGCAGAGAGCAAACAAAATGCCTGAACATTTGTTTCCAGCTTGTCAAACAGACTGCATGTATTGCCTGGAGGAAGAGGTCATTTTGGGGAGACATGCGCTCAATTTAGAAACTGAGAACTACCTGCTTACAATACGACCCAATCAGGTCTTCGATATGTAAAACCTGACAAAGCGTGTGATTGTTTTACTCCTCCAGCTGAGTTTTAGCAGATTGATGGTGTTGACAGGAAAATAGCAAACAGGAAGACACTGTTCTAGATGAACAAATTAAAAACACGGGCATCTGTGCTGAATAGAGAAACTGGGGGGAAAAAAAGGAAAAGAACCTGGGATGTCGGCACGAAGCGCACTTTTGTGGCAAGGCAGTGTGTGTTTCCTTTTTCCACCTCAGCTTATGTATAAACAGAGCCTAAATACTTAATGCACCAAGAGACTTTGAGGTGTTTTGTAGTCCAAAGGCAATATTTTTCAGTGTCTCCTCCTCACCCTGCTATAGGGCGGTTTGACTGTGAGAAGACTGGATGAATATGAACCTTATACAAACAAAAAGACAATCAAATTACTGACTAAAATGTATTATATTCTTTTCTGCAGGACCTCCAGGAAAGCGAGGAAGAAGAGGCCGCAACGGAGAACCTGGTATGTACATTTGTGTGTGTTTGTGTGTGTGTGTGGCCAAAGATCACCGACGTCTCAATCCAGAAACGTTGAAGGAATAATTCAGTAGGACATCAGCAAATCATACTGCACTGACAATCATGTAAAAGTACACTGTATATCTTTGGAGGCCAAAATAGGTTATAGATGTGTAATTTGTGGCCTGGTGGTTTCAGTGTTCACTTGGATTGTTTCTGCTTCAGTCACTATAGAAACACTGGATTTTCACAGTAAAACTGGGAGACGGTGCAGTTTGACAGAGTCAAAGCAATGCCCAAACTTGTTGAGGCTGGTGACGTCCACGTCCTACATTTTGAGACACTCCTAACCCTCCTAGGCATGATGTACTTCTCAGCTTCAGTATATATTATAACCCACGCTTGTTAGCCTCCACAAATTCTGCAACAACTTGTCGTAATGCATTCAGGATCTCCAATCTCCCCTCCCTCCTCCCACACTCTCTCTCCTGAGCTGACTCAACAAAGTTGGCCGAGTCGAGGCCTCGAGTATCTAGGGAGAAGGACGTGTTGTGCAGCGACGCTCCCCCAGACGGAAAGTGTCGCCACAAATTGAATTCCCAGCGAGAAGATGTACTTGGCAGGGAGCAGCATCCTCACTCTGTTCACCTGATAGTGGAAGTGATAATGGGCTCTGGAGTGTGGCGGTGTCCCTGCGCTGAGAGCGCAGTGAAGCAGAGCACAGCCAACGCTTTGGGAACAAAAGTACTGCCCTTGTGAAAAAAAATTAGAGAGACGGGGCAAAGCAAGGTCCCAGTTTTAAGTGAGGTAGCGTAATCAGGGAGCGGTTTGGTTTCACAGCCTGAGAAACAAACACTGTCTGTGAGGGGAGAAGAAACATCGCTGGTTTTACCACCAAATCCTGCCACTACTTTTTAAAGTCACGGGGATCAAACCTAATCAGTCGAGGTCTGTTGTTTGATTCTTACTTCCTTCATTTTTGTGATTTTGTTTTTTGCCAAATTCATTTAGAATCCTGGTGTTCTGTGTTTTGAGATGTGGATCAGTGCGGTGTGGCTCTCTGCCTTTCCCTTTTTTTTTTCTGATTTTCATAATACTCAAGTAATCCAGCGTATGAGTTTAAAGCCAAGAGAGATGAAGAAAACGAGAAATCAAATGACAGATAGACAACAGTTCAATGTTCTGGTTGGCTGCACATCTGAAATACCGCAAGCCTTTGTTTATGTAGCGCTTAACTTTCCAATAAACATCCTGCGTGCCAGCGTATTTCAAATGGCACCATTGTGCAAAGACAGTTTTTTTTTTCCTTTCTGTTCAGACAGAGCAAATGTGAATGGCTTCCTCTTGACAGCAAAATTGGAAACAAGCATCCAATCACACCCACTCACAATGTCTGCATTGGAGTGGCACGGTGGTGTATTAAAGGTAGACAACAGGGATGACAATTGGGATGACCGGCCTTACCATTCTGTATAATAGCCCAAATTACAACAGGATGCTGTAAATACGTTTGTCTACCTGAAATAGTGCCTGACTATGAAGTCAGATAAGAAGCGGTGCTCACGCCAGCTTCTTATCTGCATGTTCACTGGTTAACTGCAGCTTCCACATAAACATTCATGGCATTTAAAAGGCTTTACACAAGCAATGCTTTAGAAGTCTTTGCACAGAGAATGCCATTTAACATTTTGGCAATTAAAATTAAAAGCTCTAAGAGTGATTCTTAATATTTCCATGCAATTATAGCTCAATTATTCCACATTTGCCGTTTGGACATGTTTTGTGAATATAAAAAAGTAGAAATATATTCAGCGTGAAGCTCACAGACGCATTCAAAACAAACATGATGGCACCATGCTGCATTGTTGGAGCCCAATGTCAAACTCTGTGTACCCGTTCCACAGGAGGAAAAACGGCAAAAGACATTATTTATACGAGTAAGAGATTCAGTCCTTGACGGGCACAGGCTGCATTCTACACTGTAAGCAAAATCCAATTTCCCTCTTTCTCAACACTGGTGGATGTTGAAGGGAAGCATATTTAATTCATGATTCGCTTTAACCAAAAGCAACTACGCCGCAGCAAGTTCCCCACAAATTCATGGCGAGGTGTTTTGCAGTTTACTCATCTACAAAGGCGAGGGGAAGCTTTTGCCCAGACTTGGCTGCAACTGCCAGAGAGAACAAATAGGAAAAAGACACGGTGATATTTACCTATGCATTAAAAATGAATGGGACACTTCATTAGGATCCCTTGTTTGTTTGTTTACCGGTAACATATGGAAAGGGAAAGTGTGGCATGACAGTTTAGGATGAAGAAGCTTTTGTAGCAGTGAAAGCCACACTCTCAGACTGTTCTAGCAGGTGGTCAATGCTGGAAAGTGTTAGCAGTTTCCCCCCATATTTTTCCTTATGTGAATAATCAGTTCTTGTTGCTCATGAACCTACCTTCACAAAAGGAGGAATTGATGCTCAAATTATGCCGGATGAGCAATTTAACCTTACAATGGCCAGTGTTAAGCTTGCAGAAACGCAGCTTTTTACTTTATTTCTTTGCAACACAGGCCCGACTCTTCTTGAAAAAACTAAAGTGACTATGAAAGCGCCATTGCAGCTTTTATGCAACCTTTTTTATGTTGTGTTCATCAGAACAACTTAAGTCATCATATGAGCCAATTGCATGAGTTCAGAAACCTTTACATACTCTTTTGACTCTGGTGGACAAACTGTGGAGCAAAGAGAAGTGCCAGTGTGAGAACAGAAAGTGAAACTCTGGCTGAGTGACTGAATGAAGCTGGAGCTTTGAGTGTGTATTATTTACCATTATGTCACAGCCTGTTTAATTTTACATGGATTGTATGCCAGTAATTAATGTTTTCGGTCCAACTAAAGCCATCAAATGTAAGAATTTAAAGGCTCGTACCTTTTTGAGGTGGCTTTGCAGCATAGTGCACATTTTTAAGACATTATTTCTTTGATTCTTCCATAATTGCTAGTTGAAAACGTTGCATGGAGCCATTTGACACAGTGGGACAGGTCAAAAAGCATGCTGTGGAGCAGGTTTATTTAAAGCTAAGTGGTCTACTGTAATTCAACAATCCATAAAACAATGCTACAGAAGTGCAGCCCAGCAAGCCTCAAACAAACGGCTCCTTAAATGCTCCAGCTGCTGGAGCGATTTGCACTTTCCCCTGATCATGAAGAAGAACAGTTCAAGGACATAGGACTTGTAAAGAAAAACTGATACTTTCTTTTTCTAGCATTAAAGCAGCTGGGTACCTTTTTTAATAAGAACCTAAAGCCCTCAAATGATTTGCAGTGTTCTGGGGAGCCTTGAAGTGCGTTGCCACACAGTCCTTTAGCAGCAGTAATTGGGGGGAAAAAGACGAGTGTCACCTCACAAAAACGTGAGAGGATTTTTTAACAAGCGTGCAACCCCATGTAGTAGTGAAATTAGAGCCAATTACAATTGTAAAATGGCCTAATGGCCATTGTTGGACCAAGTGAGTGGAAAATAGAAATCTATTGTCACAATGCTTGCTGTAGAATGTCTGTCTATTCTTCATAGCCAGTGAACACATCATGGAAACGCATCTTCATGAGATGTTCCTTTTCAAAGAAATAAGTCTCAGCTAGAGTCTGATTTCCTGTCTTAGTTATTTGGATATGCGGTTTTAGTAGAAGATTGATGATTTGAGTCTGTTTGATTGCTGATTGAAAACACACTGACCAAGTATTTTTTCCTTTTGTCTTTCAGGACCTCCTGTAAGTATGCCTGCTTCACATCTTCTCCAACTGTGATAGCCATGTCAAGGTAAAAACACCAGTAAAACATGACTCCGTGATGCAGTCCAGCAAGAATGCATTCACTGCTTGACGTCAAGAACAGTTCATATAAAAAAGAAAATATTGGACATAAAACCTTAAGGTCACATTAAAAGATGAGGTTTTGGGACATACACGTATTCCCTTCTTGCTGTGAATTAGACGAGAAGATTGAGCCACTCTCATGTCTGCATGCTAAATATGACGTTGCAGCCGGTTAGCTTAGCTTAGCATGAAGACACGAAACGGGGAAACAGCTAGCCCAGCCCCTGTTAAACCTCAGATTGTCGTTGTCGCTGCAGAGGTGGCTGATTGGGTATACAGACACTCTCAGCCAGACAGCCACAAAGCATATTTCCCATAAGGTAAACTATTTCTCGAAGTAGGGTGCAAAACAAATTGAACAGTGAATATGTTGAAAACTTTCAAGCAAACCAAGAGGAAAAATGTCTGAAACTGTATTTTTACAATTGATGTAAAAGACATCTGATGATGACAAATATGCTACCAGAAATCTCAGTCTCACAGTCTGACTATTATTAAAATAATCTCTTCATCCCTGCCTTCCCCTAATAGGGCCCCTGTTCCCTGTCATTTGGGCAGTCTGGTTTGCAATGTCCTTGCTACCAGCCTCCATCCCTGTCAGATCCCTGCACCCGAACAGATTATCTCACGTCATTACATTCCGGGTGATCACAGATTCACTCCCCTTAACAGATGGCAAAACTTCAGAGTTTCCCCAAAGATGAAGACAAACCCATACATACATAAGCACTGGGAGGTTTGTGACAGTTGGCTGTATAACCGGGTCAAGTGGGCACTGTATGTGTGCACTCTGTTAAAATGATTTATAGTCCAGAGGCAAGTGTGATTGAATAGGTGTGTGCCGACTGAGCCGTAAAAGTTGTAAGTTAATCCTCGGAGCCTTCTCAGACACTCGCTCCTGGGGTGCTGCGAGGTAAGTAAGTGCAGGTGGTCTCGCTTCTCAGCCTCTCTTGCCAAGCCTTACATCTGACAAATAAAATTGTACTGTAAGATGTCGCAAGAGCCGACAGAAGGCCAAGAAGCGTTGTCTGTGAAATGGGGGATTTGCCAGTAAATGCATGGGATGACTATACTTTTGGGATTGTTCCTTTCGTTGTGACATAGTAAATCTAGTGAACAAACAGAAAGAACCTGACAAAGTTCCAGTTGTGGCCAGCAAATCACTCTCTGATGAAGTCATTATAAGTAGCAAACGGTGCTGTAAATGTTAGTTTTACTGTAGGCAAAGCCACCAGGTTTAAGCAGAACCAATACTGCACTGAACAAAAAAGGAAGGGCTATAATTTATAGTATAGACCAACAAACAATGAAATCTGCACGACAGACTGAATTTCTAAAAACAGTCAAGTCTTAAACAAATGCAATGATCTGACAATGACTCAGCCAATGGTCACCAAATCGATTTCCTAAATAAAAACAGTCCTGTGCCAGTTTCTTAAAAAAGAGACCGTAGTAAGTGATCTCATGTGGTTTCTCATTTGGTATGCCCACCTGGGGGATGCCAGGGGACACGTCGCTGTGAATATTCAACAGCTCCCTCCGTAACTCTGGGGACACTGCGTAAAAAAAAACCCCCAAACAAACAAACCCAGCCCTTTGAGCCAAACAGACCAACCACTGCTGAAGCCATTACAGCTCTCTGCGACTTACAGTAATCGTTACTCAGCCGCTGATGACTGGACAGGGACTCGCGGTTTCAGAGACAGATAGAGAATGGCTCATCAGGAGGGATCCTCATTCACGGCTGGCGGTCGGCGTTTAAACATGGAAAAGAGATTTTTGCTTTGTTTTCATTTCCTTCAGTTTTCCACTCCTTTTTTGTGTGAATTTCACATAAGATCGCGGGGCCAGTGATGTTTAGTTGGATTACCTCTTCCTTGTCTTTCAGACACATTTAGGCAAAAATTTAGGGAGACATATTACAGATATGTGTCGAGGTGATTTTTAACTCTTGCAGAGGAAATGCAGCTGAAACCAGAGAAATGTTGTTTATTTTTACCATCACAGAACTTAGTAAAGTCTGTGAAATGACAGCTGAGGCAAATATGATCATGTCTTTGCTTCTGACTCTTTTTCTCATCATCTTTCCTCATCTTTATGCTGCTCTTCAAGGGCGGTCCGTGTCAAAACATCACCCAACACTGTGTGTGCACACTGTTTAGCACCAGTCGAGCATAAAACACCGTCCCTGAGGCTGCACTCGAGTACCAACTAACACCACCCGCCGGCTGTACTTTTTTTAGCACAGACCGTATGCCATACTAAATTAAAATTACACGGGCAGAGAAAGAAGCTGGCCTGCTTTTGAAATTTGGTTAGAAGGAAGGGGAAATATTTGAAAATGATACAATGTTGGAAATATCAAACCCACTTCAGCCCGCTAAGCCTCTGCACCACAGTGGAGTCTCAAGCCAGGCCAGTTATAGTACAGCACCAGAGTCCTTGCAAGAGTTCAGTCATGTTCATGTTAGCAATGAGGTAAATAAAGCTGGCTGTGTCTCTATATTTGACAAGTAGCTTCCGCCTCCTCGCTTCATCAGCTGAGATTCCAGCAATGCAGGTTAAGGAGGATCTGTCACAACGTATTAATTATGCAGCTGCGGTACAGGGACGTGGGGGTGAAGCAGAGGAGCCCGGGTGCCCTCTACCCTTCATCCTTCGCCCGTTATGCACCGCAGCTCCACACCTGTTAATAAAACATATTCAAGCTGGACTTTGATCAGTTTGCCCTACGGAAGTGGAGAAGGTGGCAGTTTATTTGAAGCGAGGCTCTAGTTTGAGTTGATGGAGGCCCTGCATGATCTTTTTCATTTGCAGTGAGTTTGGAACAGAAAATGCCTCTAAACAGTTTCACATCCGCGTAGAGGGCATGAGCACAGACGCACGGAGGCTTTAGCACTGAATGGTCCCACCGAGAGCTGCAAGTGGGATCTCTCTGACACAACAGCGTTTATTTTGGCTCATAAGGGCAGTGGTGCCTTAGGAGGCCTACTGTCACTGGATGTGACAACATTAAGAGTTTGACCTTTTTTTAGATGTCAGTCCTCTGCTCATACTGCGGCCATCAACAGCAAATGGTGAGAGGCAGCGCTCCAACCGCGAGGTTTACGTGCAGTGATTTGAAGCAGTCAATAGTGCACTTTGGCCGACCTAGCAGGATGGATACTCACAGGGGAAACTGACTGTCACTACCTTTAGCGTGGTAGGAGAATTAGCACAGTATGAATGCGATGCTCAACAGCTTTTTGCTTGAGAGGAATTTTCCTCCAACTCATAACATCAAATGAGAAATGTAGAGATGCCACAATGTGGTTGTAATTGAATCAACAGAAAAAGTAAAAAATACTTTTCCAACTGGAACATTGTCCCCTTATTTAACATTTCCTAGCCGCGACAAGAATTTTGTCGGTCAGAAATTTGCTTACGTACTGCGCAGGAAAAACTGTGGCTTTGATGTTTGGCTTTTTATGCCTACAATTTGGTTCAAGCTGTTTAAGTGTTTCTCCTCCTCAGAAATGACGAGACCATCCCTGATTGTGATTGTGAATTAGAATCTCCTCCATGTCTGGTTTGCATCTTGACACTGTGCTTACTCAACACAACAACATACACCTATAACCAGTCACACTATCGGTTCCTTCAGTTCGCAGCGTCCCTGCATCCAGCACGTAACAACAAGCGCACACACGCTCACAAACAAATACACACACTAAAGTCATTTTATGCCGGCTAATTGTGATACACTGTGAATATGGGAACCAGATGCCATTCCCAAGTCAGTTTTCCAGTGTGGTTTTCCTATCCCTGCCTAACCTCTGCGTCCAGATTCCCCCGACGAGCACCAGCCACTTGTGGTCATCCGTTCCTGCCCATTCTGCTCTGATTACTCACATCCCTGTCCTCCATTAGTTTCCACCTTGCCCCCGGGGCCCACGGTAATATGATTGAGTGTTCCCATGCAGAACTAACAGATGGAGGTGTACATGTAGGTAAATGTTTTTACTGGATGTCTTTGACTCTGTTACAGGTTTGTGCATGTTTTGAAATTGAGTAGATTTCACTTCCAGTGGTGCCCACAGGCTTCTAGCTGCAAATGGCTTACTTGCCTTACCACTATTTCCACTCTGGCATTGGTGCAGTTGATTATATTTGTGCGTCCAGATGGGACTCTTGAACTTTCCTGGGTAGAGGTTATGGGAAAAGTTGTGAGTGAATGAATGCTGCATTATTTGCCTTTGCTCAGTGCAAAAGGAATCACTCCTAAAACGTATTGTTGGTAGATTGTAATCTTTAAAAGAAGTGTGCAGCATTTTGAGAAATACGGTTGTTTGTTTTTCTTGCTGAGTGTTAGATGAGAAGATTGATGTTACCCTTGTGTCTGTTGGGTAAATGTGACTTAGCTTAGCTTGGCATACAGACTGGAAGCTGCCAGAAACAGCTAGCCTGGCTATGCCCAAAGGAAACAAAGTCGACCTCTCTAAAGCTCACTAATTAACACTGTAAATCGAAGTGTAAAAACAACAATTTGCAGTGTTCCATGTGCTGGACATGCAGGTAGGTGGATTTAGATACCTGTGGACTGAGCCAGGCTAGTGGTTTCCCCTTACCACTAGTATTGTTGCTAAGCTAACTGTGTGTAGTTACTGTGCAAACACGAGAATGTCAAAATATTCCTTTAAATCAGCCGGGTTGTGAGCTCTAGACCTTCTAGTTTCAATGTGTGGTAAACATGATGCATGAGTTTACTGTGTGAGGTGCGTAAGTCAGGGTCTAGTCTTTTCCAACCGTTTATTTTGGCCCTCTTCCCACTTTTGTGGTGAGCAGCACTCCTCACCTGCCCCCCTCTTCACTTACCCATTCCCTGTCAGCACGGTGCCTGGAGGACTGCCTTGCTTAACTTCCTGCGTACACACATGTTTATTAATATTGTGTAGCTGTGTGAGAAAACCGTATGCCTGTTAAGAGGTTGTAAAAGTGGTAGTTGTTGGCCTGTGCTCTCAGAGATGCCAGTGCTCCAGGGTGAGATGATTGGATCCATGTGGGCAGCAACTGCTGCCAGCCGCGTTTTGGCCCAGGTTCTACAAGGAGGATATGAGCTCTGTTTGATGGATTGATTTTCTGGACCTCAATGCATTTAACAGGTCACCGTGATGAAAACTAATACAGCCAAGTCCAGACAGGGGCTATGTCCACATCCTCTCTTCCTGACTTTCTGCATCTAGTTGGATTAGGTGGATTGTTTCATAAGATTGTATCGGCAGCTTGCAGCCAAACCCACGAGAATTACTTTGCTCCTGTCAACAACAGCTAAAGCTATGGGCGTGAGCCAGCCCCTTGCCTCTTGCTGTACAGTCAGGCGAGCACTGTCAAGCTTTCATCCATCATGTTTTGAGAAAATTATAGGAGAGTAGGAATGTAAAGAATGGATATTCAGTGACTTGACTTCTATGTGAGATGATGTGAAATTAGGCTGACAGGAGTTTCAGCTTGTGAGTTATTGTGAATTCTGCCTGGATATTTAGTGTGATAGTAGGCTATTTCTTTGTTAATAACAGGCCTTTGAAAACAGGACCTCATCCTGTGAATAACAATGGAAATGCATATTTAGGTTTTTCCATCAATTATTCTGTTAATCAGATCATCTGATGTGTAATCACATTCTAACATAATTTTTTGGCATTAAACTGCAGGGTGAAAAATTAAATATAAGCTACGCATAAAAAATAGTAACTGAGTTCATTCCTGGCCTTGAAAATAGTAGTTTGCCAAAAATCTCCACAGGACACCTTTTAAAATTATGATTATTTTGTCAAACAAACAGATTTATGTGTTTTGCATTCAGTAAACATTCCTACAGGCACATTGTTGTGCTGTGTTCCTTACATACAGGATGGCAATTGAGCTATTGCCGTCCACTGACAAAGATCTTGACATGGGGTTGAAAGCTCTGGAAAGAGAGTTGGTTTTGAGTTCATATTATTTTGTCACATGTATTACAAACATTTATCTGCCCAGACAAGTCAACCAGATAAATAAGTTAAATAAGAGATCATTGACCACTCTACCTAATCCCATTACTGCCAAGAGTCACATACTCTAAATAGATATTTAGGTTCTCTATGATTAGTTTTTATAACAGTTTTTCATTATTGATCCAATGAAAAACCCCAGAGGCATCTTAGAAGCACATAAATCATTTGTTTGGCATAAAGTATGAAACTAGAGAAACCACGGCATCCATTCTACAGTAGGAATTAGTAAATGTGTTTTTAAAGTCAAACGGTCAAAAACAAATTATGGTGAGGTAAACAAGCACGTATTTCAGGATAAAATTTTGATACTGCGTCTTTCATACAATCAAAGACAAACACAGAACACATGCAAATCTAGTTGTGCAATATTTTCCCATCTTGATAATCAGCACTGCAGGAGCCAAATCTGAAATGTACTGTGCCAGGATCATTTGATTGAACATCATTTGCTCTTTTCTTGTAACATGAAGTGAAGTAACTTACATTGTCAGATTTGAATGGCAATGTTCACATTGCTTGCGGGTTTGGCCCCAGTTCCCTTTGCCATTTCATATTTCCTTGCAGAGCTCGCCATATTTCTCCCCCACTCTGTTTTAAAGGTGGCAGGGGTTTCCTCTTTTTTTTTTTTCCTTTTCTTCATACCAACAGCTCATTCAGACCATTGCAGGAGACAGTGGTCATGGTTTGGCTTAGAGTGAATATCTGGACAGACAAAAGGCTTAATTTTGATCCAGTGGTCCACCATAAACTCCACAGTATCATGCACACAGGATGTTCTGTTACATATCATCTCACGATGGGAGTTTGACATAAGTTTGCCTGCCGTTAAGCAGCAGAAGATGTGAGGCTTACCATCCGCGTGATTGTGTCATTTTCAATAAGTGGATATAGTGCTTCTGCTTTGGGGCAACTGCATTCTGTTCATCACCGCATATGAAGGACATAGTTGTTATAGTTTAAGTCACTAACAGTAACGGTGAAATGCTATCAGGCTGAACACCAGTACAACAAATTCACAACCAAATGCAAATGTGTTTAGAGCAACAATGTCCTTAACTCCTATAGACATTTGTTAAAGGAGTATTTTGACATTTTAGGAAATAGGCTTATTGGCTTTCTTGCCGAGCATTACATGAAGGGATCAATACCTCTCTCTCTTTAGGGTAAATATGAAGTGGCAGCCTGTTAGCTTGGATTAGCATAAAGACTGAGAATGGGGGGGGGGGGGGAGACCTCTAAAGCTCACCAATGAACACGTTTTATCCGATTTGTTTAGTTGTTATTAAATGGCAGGGTTATGTGCCGGTCGATTTCTTGTGAGGGTGCAGTAACTGTCAGGCGCTCTCTGCTGGATGCCTAGGTTTGACCAAACAGAAGAAACCTGATGTGCCATGGAGCACCTGCTGAAGGGCTTCTTTTGACAAAAGAGGCAGAGCAGAAGCTGTTCTGATTAGAAACCTTCTTTGGGGTGGACTGAAACCACAAAGCTGCGGGCACTGCTTGACAAATAAGACGCCTGCTTCAGCTTTACTGTAATATAGTTTGCTCCTTTTTGAAATAGTCTTTGCAGGAGAGCTGTTTAATAGTCTCTATAAAAGACCCTCAATGTACTGGCGCACAGTTTTTGGAAAAGCTCCAGTGGGTGCCGTCTGTCCAAGTGATGTGCAAATGATGGGCCATATAATGAGCAGGTGCAGGCTTTGGGCAAAATCATTTCCACATGCTTTACAACCAATTGGACGAGCAAAATGAGCAAAGTCTTTTTTGGGAAAGATGTGGTTAGGTGTGTCAAAAGCAGTATTCCATTTGTGAAGTACAAATCTACCAGTAAATGCTACCGAGTGTAGTTACCAGGTCATTTTATATGATTGATACAGTTTAACAAACATGATAGGATTATCAGAAAACTGAAATTACAATTTGACAGCTGTAACATCTAATACCAAGAAGTGTGTGAAAACTAGCGAGGTTAAAGTAATTGGTAAGCAGAATATTTAGCTGAAAGTAGGGTGGGTTTATACAACATGAGAGGGGGGTATTCAAAAGGTCAAAAGGGAACCACTGACTTCGTTAATGAAACCTGTGACCAAATTTTCCTTATTTATTCCCTCACAAACAAAATATAAACGTGCTTTCTTGCCCAATTAAGTTTCACTGTTTCTGCACTCATCATGAAACAATCGGGGTTTACTGAAATGCTAAATCATATAAAGCAGAGTTTTCATTTGTTTCCACAAATGTATGGTGCCGTCATTTAGCCCAGACATTCAGTGTGCCAACTATTGAGATTGTGTTTTTCAGTGCCAGATGTAATACCAAGCAGGCTTGTGCAGATAAAGCTGCAGTGGGTATATTTATGTATTTCTTTGTTGCAGCCATTCATGTCTGCAGTAACAGCTTGTCAATAGCCTTGTATTGTCCAAAGGCAATTTTCCTTCACAAGAAAAAGCCTGTGCTGACTTTTCTTTAGCTGCCTTCCATTTTCAGGAACATGCTGGCAATGCCTCTACGTCATTATAAAAGTAAATGTCACAGTTGATTCTAATATGTTGCCTCTGTTATTCCCCCCCTAGGGAACTGCAATTGGAAACTCTGTTTTCATAATGGTGCATTTTGTGTTTACAAGTGTGTTGTGGCTCTGTTGAATGGCCAGATAAGTAAGCAGCAGGTCCGACATCCTTATGTGTTTGTATTAGAGCTGCATATCCCATAAGCCTTTGTCTGGGCTTGTTGAAGTGAACACAGTTCCTTCACGTTTGAATAAATGGGCCGGCGCGCTACACATGCTGTACAGGGACGCAGATACAAGGGCAGATCCAGTTGGGAACACGTGCACTACTATACATAAACAAAAATCTACGTATAGTTAAGTGTGCATCAAAAATTATGTCCACAGGCATTGAGCAGGCTACACATCACTTCCCCCACAGCAGTGTGGTAAAGAGGTGTGGACTACTAAACTGCAGGACTACCTCTGGAGCATTTCCGTTTTAGACTGTGCTATGTCTGCCAGTGCAGTGGAAGCTTGATCGTGTCTGCAAGCCTGCTATTCTGGGTCACTGGTTCACAGACTCGCATGAACAGCCTCCAAACACGGGTCTTATACTATAGTCATCAATCTATGGATTAGCGTCAGTGTACGTTTCTGTGTTATTGTTTTTTTTTTTGGCAGTTACAAAATCAATGAAAAAGTTAGAAGAGATGCACGATTTCCCAAACCTTGAGTGATTGTAGAAGGTTCAGATGTTGTCTCAAATATTAACATCATCTAACAACCAGAAATAAGTACTTTGTCCTAACAAATATATTTGACAGACAGCTTTTCATGTGCAATACAGATTAGAATACATGGCACAGCAATCTGTTTCTGCTGTGGTCAGATAGTCACTTTTCTGACACTGATCTAATACTGATTTTTCCAAGGCTAGCTTTTTCCAAACGTGCGACCTCCGAGGAAGGAAGAGAGCCCAGCAAACTGGGCTTCATCCTTCATTTTGAATGTTAAAAAATAGTGTTTTTGAGCACACGCTCATTAGGCTCCAGCATATGGATGCACACCTCATTGTCAAATCCTCTACTTCACCCACAATCTTTTACAGAGCCCACCCACGAGTCCCTGCCTGCTAACTGACATAAGTTGGATGCAATAGCTGCCTCACAAGAACTGCTGTGTAAAATACAAAAAAATAAAAAAGAAGTGTTCCTCTTGTTCAGGGCACATTTTTACAAAGTCCTTGCCAATACTTGGTTGGAGATTGCTGGATTTGATCCTCTAAGTAAACATGGACTTGATTTGGGGTGGTTTTTGGTTTTCATTGTATGTTTATATATGGTCTGTTGTCTGTATTGCATAAAGTACCGGCTCCCAGCCTGTGACAGGGCATTTTAATCAAATGCCGAAAAAGATTTCAACAAGTATACAACTCAAGAAAATCTAAATTAGTTGATCTTTTGATTTCACCTTCTCCCACTAAGTTTATGATATTCAAGCTTTGTTAAGCAGCTCTGTTTGTTTATTGGCTAACAGAATTGGTCACAATTAGTTTTACAGTTGTTGTAGTGTATTGTGTTTTACTAAAGTGTTCCATGTCAGCAACATGTTTACAAATAACTGACATGGATCATAGTTTGTCATTTTCTTATGTGTTGTAAAACAAAGCAAATGAACTAGCTTTTTCTTTCTCTGTTCATAGGGCCCTCCAGGTCCAAAGGGTGAAAAGGTGAGTAATTTTATATATCTCTTTGGTATATTCATTGGTATTCTACTCAGATATTTTGTTCAACTGCTTAAAGCAATAGGTTGGCATTTTGGGAAGTACACTGATTTGCTTCTTTGCCAAGAGAAAAGACTGATGCCACTCTCATATCTGTGTGCTAGGCTAGAGCCATCAGCTGGTTAGCTTAGCTTAGCACAAAGACTGGCAGCAGAGGTAAACTGGTAGCTTGGTTCTGTCTGAAGGTAAAAAAAATCCATCTAGCTTGACGAGCTGTTCCCAGTCTTTCTGGTAAGCTAACAGGCTGCTGCCTCCAGATTCATATTTACTGTACATATATGACAGTGGTACCAATCTTCTCGTATAATTTTCAGTAAGGAAGTCAATAAACTTATTTCTCAATATGTCAAACTATCCCTTTAAGAAAGGTGACATTTGAGTCTTTAATATCCAGCCCATCATACAATTTTGCAGGTCAAGACAATAATAAATTGCTTTTGCTCCACTCACTGTGACCTCGGTGTCATTTTGCATTTGCGGCAATAATTCGCCTTCAAATTATCCTGACCTTAAGTCTCAGAGTCTGAATATTTAAATTCTCCCGTCGTTCACAAATCCACAGCACAGAACATGAATGACTGAAAGCCACAGCCCAAGTTGGAGCCCTTAAATGCCTCGCTGAGCATTCCTCCATAAAACAGCAGCGGAGCATGCAAAATAACCACACTGTCTCTTTATAAGTCTGCAGGACTCTGGGACAAATGTGTGGCCTTCCCTTTGCTTTGAAAGACTAAAACCATGGGAGCCCTTGATTCACACCAAAGTTGATAAAGTCCCCGAATTCAACTTATAATGGAAACAAATGGCTACATACTTATAAAATGCTACTGGGGAAGATCTGTTCTGTTTTACAGGCCAGCAATGAATAGGTTAAGTATTTATTCAGATTATGTATGAAGTGAGCAACAACCCCTTATGTTTATAGGATTAGTGTTCTATAAAATTCAAGTCATAAATTGAAATAGCGTGAGAGTGCTAACCAGAGGTATAGTCAAACACAGAAACAGTTTACTGATGTAATGAATCAACAGTGTGATTTCCTATATGGTGCCCCTTTTAAAGCAGAAAATAAAAGCCATAAGCACGACTTACAAATCTAGATATAGATAATTGTTGAGCATCCGTTGTGACAATTGTGAATAACCGAATCTCTGATTAGATGCATGTTCATGCTTCTCATGTGAACCACTTCATCTGCAGTTAAACGAAATGAAAAACAACTGTGTGCATTCCTCCCACCCAAGACGAATACAGCGCGCCATCAGTGTGGCCATTCGCAACTGTTTTCCCATTAAATCCGGTTTTGGAACAACTGCCCAATGAAAAATTACAAATACTCCGAGAGCTGTTTTATTTGAAATTGCTCAGGCATTACATTGAAGTTTGTTTGAGCAAAACTCCCATCCATGTGTGATACGTTGTTCGGCTCATTTTACTGCTGTGGCTAAATTGTAGCTTGGCCAACAGGAGAGCAGAGTGCATCATATGAGATGGTTTAAGGATGTTCAGCTATCCAATTCTAGACATACTAAGGTTATAATTCAGGGTCCAACATTTGGTTGTCCTTCAGTTGTTACAAACAAAAGAGTATTTTTTGGTACGGTTTCACTCTAAAGTGATAAACCCAAAGTCTTCCACGCACAGGTTGATTCGAAACCAAACGTTTTCTCCTTCAGGAACGTGCTCCGTCCACAGAACTCTACCCCACCAATAAAAGGCAGTAGTCCAAAGATCTCTGGGGCATAAAATCTGGCCTGGCAATGCAGTTCGCCCACACTCGACCCCCCTCACCATATCCACCAAACCTCCGACCACTGCTCTTTCTTTCTCTTTCTCTCATACCCAATTCATGTCAGTCCATGTTATCATAAGTGATTTTACTCTCAACCACAATGAATAGTTGAGGGTTCCCGTATTATTATTCTTTATCAATGTGTTCTGAATTATGCCTCTGTGATTTTGAGTGATTATTAGCACTGTACGTGTGTGTGTTTGTGTTCGTACCTTACATTTCAAGACAAATTCTTTTTCTTGCCTTCTGCAGGGGGATCAAGGCGACCAGGGACCACGGGTATGCGGTTTACTCTGACTTCTTGAGATTAGCTGATGAATGTGACTGTGTGTGTCTCCCACAGCAGAATTGTGGGGAAAAGGTTTGAGATGCATGAAATTCCTGGGATAGTGTTCTTCCCATCTGGCCAAATACAACAAGAATTTCAGCACTGCTTATTTGTACATCAAGAATAGGCAGACAAATGTGCAATATACCTTGGAAGGCTTGGCGTGGTATGCTTTTGGAGGTGCAAAGACCTTTTTTCTTTATTTTTTTTAAATTTATTTTCTTAAAATTTAAAATTTAAAATGAGAACAAGCTTTGCACATCAGCCGAGGATATCTGCTCAATCTCAGCTATAATCAAAAGCCAACTAGTTTTGTCTCTATAATTACTCGCGATTCACGTCAGTCCTCGACATGACATGGCTTATTTAGAGGTTTAATCATTTCTAGCTCTGTAGTTTGACATTTCTATAAAAGTGCAGCTTCTAAATGATGATGATGTGAGTGCTTTTTCGTGCTTGACAGACTCTGAAATGAATTACTCTATCTCCACCTAGCAGCCAGCATGCCCTCATTTTTCTCAGATAATGGTTAAAAAATACGCCCTCTTTGAAAAACACTGACTGCACAGGTTTGTTTAAAGTAGATTGCATTAACCGGGCTCACATGTGCACATGCATGAGATTACTCTGTATCTGCTGTCGTCATCAAGAGTAGATCGTGTGGCGTCAAAGTCACTTTAAATGTGTGTAATCGAGTTCCATGAGGGCAGAGAGCACATAGATGTTGGAGCACAAGGACAAGAGAACACATCAACGCAGAGGTTTGTCTTATCGCCAGAACACCAGCCATCTCCCAAGTGGATCTGATCCCAATTCTGCAATGGCGCCCACCCAGATGTTAGTAGCTTGCCAGTTAACTTTGTCAGCTCTCCTTTGGGCCAGTTCTGCATGTCAAAGCACCACGTTTCTTATGATTTGGAAGTCAATACAAATGACCTTTTCCTGTGAAATTTGATTAATTGTCATCAAAGTGATACATCTTATGTTACACGTGGGCACTCCTCAAATGGCCGCCAATTTCAGGGATTGTCGATCGCTTGGGCTCTGTAATATCCTTCATTAATGTTTAATGATAGAAAAAGTATTGGATAATCATTATAGTTGCAAAGGCTTAACCACTACAAACAGGCAGAAAGGAAATATCTTGGCTCTCATGTGGAATGAACTGGAGTAAACAATTTGGATAGAATTTCTTGGCTTTTCCCCATAATTTATACCGCTTTAACCTAGGAAATTGAGTCATCTGTCTCTCTCAGATAAATGATTTACACTTTGGAAACAGCAGTGTGGCTGACAGAGTTGTACCAGGGACCAGCCCGGCCCTATTTGTCTTGTAGAGTAAATAAATAAACTGTTCACTTCAAGATAGCATTTCATTAACTTCCAATTACAGCAAGATTGTCCCCTAACAGGTACAAATTAACTCAGTCACATATGAAGGAGTGCAGGGGTATGAAAGCAGTCTAGGTCACCAGAAAATCATATTACCTCCCGAGAATAGCATATTGACTTTGCACATTAGATTAGCAGGTAAATGTAGTGGAACCATATAAGAAATCTTTCCTAATAAATAATAGTTTATTTATAGAGCGCTTTCCAAGCAAAAAGTTCTTTCCATGACAATGAAATTCAAAACATAAGCAACATCAGGAACAACTGCAAGAGGTAGAAAATGAAACAATTTAATATACATACATACACATATTTATGTAGGTACATGCATGTGCACACATATAAAAGTTAATTCATTAAGAGAAATAAAAACAAACAGCTCATGACCACAGCAGTACGCTCAGTCAGCTGTTGGAAAAGCCATTCTGTAAAAGTAAGTTTTAAGATGAGATTTAAAATGTATTTAATTAAAAATTTTAAATGAAGGCATAACAGGACAAGTGCTGCCTGACCATGACTCCATATGGCTGGAAATGAAGCTCATTTCATGCTCAGTAATGACTGTATGCAGAGAGGCTATTAAATCCATGTGAACAATGGAGCAAGTCAAGAATATGTCCTCTGGACATCACAGTCTGCCAGATTACATCAAATCTAAACAGATTTAAATATAGGATCATATAAAGGACCACCTCTTTGTGTTTGTGTCTATATTATACAATATGTGTATGTCTTCTAGGGTCAAAAGCTGTCAGCCTTTATGGCCAAAGATGGTGTGAGAATTGCCACATGGCCAGCAGAATGTCCTCACAGACAACACACTTCCTCTGCCTGCTCCCCACATGTCAGGGTCAGCCATTTGTCGGCCCCAAAGGTCAAAGGCCACATCCAAATATCAAAGGTTAACCAAGCAACAAATAATAAACTGGCCAGTTTTGACAAACAAATGGTGTGGCCACCGTTCGAGGTCCGCTGGTGGGATATAATTAACAGGAGTTACTGGCCATGTGCATCACCAAGAAATCTGTGTGGTCTTTTTGACGGATGGCACTAGCTACAGGTGTTGGGCGAAGGTTTGGTGATGTCCTGGGTCAGCCAGAGGAAAAATCCCAGAGATTTCACAAAAATAATCTGCCCTTGTTTGTCCAGTACTTAACTTCTCACATCTTGGGATTTGATCAATTTGCAATGTTCTTCCAAAGTAAAGAGGATGTAATTATGTAGCTTCCAGGATTTGACTTTTCAGTCATGAACAAAGAAGTGTTTTACAGTCTACCGTTTGCACATGGAATCAGAAGCCTTAAAATGAATTTCACTTGAGATAAATTTGACATATCGGCTTGATGCCAAATAGGAGGCTTCGAATGAATGCATTATTCCTCTCTTAAATGTATTAAAGCCATCTGTGCACAGAATTGGTAATCCACTCCACACATGGATATTCAGAAAATGCCACAGCCTGCATTTGCTTGGGATGTTTGGTGTGGTCGAGGAAATGCAGTTTCTGGCCAGTGTCTTTTGACGGCTGTTGCTGATTGTCCTCATATCTGGCTTTTTGTTTACTACAGTTGCAGTCATCTTGCTGCAGGCAAATACATGGCAATAGAGCTCCTCACCAAAAAACCAACATCCGTTTTGGAGGAGAAAAGCAAAACAAAGCATTCTGGTCAGGGTTAAATGGTTAGGATTTTCTGTCAACCGCCATGTCATTATCATTCTCGCACATATACATCACTACAGAGACAATGCAGGGTGAGCACTAACCCACACTTAGTCATGCCAAACTCCTCTTTCTCTCATCTCCTGCAGAGAAAGCTCAAACTTCTGGTTTTTGGTTAGAGTTTCATTTCAAACACACATTGGCCAGGGTGTCAACATGCTGTCGACCAGGCCACAGCTTCTCTCCAGTGTCTCCCCTAGCATATGTTTAAAAATGACTGTAAAAGCAAAAATGCTACAACCCAGAAAGTAGTCGTTTCTGCCAGCCTGCACATGCGCCACATTGCATTCTTATGCCTGGACTCGTTGTGTTGTCCGTTCCCCCCTGTTCGTAATCCAGTGATTGTTTTCCTTCTTTGTCCTCAACATATTTGAGGTTGTAAATAACTTGAGAAATAGTTGTGCTTCAATTCCAGTTACACACAGCATGGCTATTGTCTGCAGTGTAAGAGTATCCATTGCTCTGTTCTGCTGCAGGGCTGAATGAAATCAGCCTGCCTTGAAAGCCTTATTCTTAATGAGCCATGCTTTTTGAATTATCTTTGGAAAACTAGAGGATCTTTGGAAAACTAGAGGGATGGCACCAATGCCAAATGTTTGGATAGGCCAGATTTTATCTTAAGCTTGAACGTAGAAGAAGATGGATCTCTTACAGGGAATGTTTATGCTGGTGTGCCAGTCTTTGAGAAGGTTCATTCATGGTGAATGCTAACGGTGGAGCAAAACCTGCAGCATAAAGATGAGCAGGGGAATGTGCAATCACTGTACAACCAATGTGGTACAATCTTTTCACGTTCTTCTATACACGCAGTATTAAAAGTAAAAACATTTGCATTTAACCACTCGCTAAGTCCCACCCCCTAAGTAAGTTAGTGTTGCTACACCTGTCAAACTTTTTTGAGAAATATTTTGAAGCAATAGGGCTTTGAACTTGTACAACTCATACACTCATACAAAGCAGGGTTCCAATTTCTAGCCAGCAACCATTTGAAATGACAGCTTTCCCTGATGCAGTGTATTTTTTCAAATGTAGCTAGCTAGCTAATTAAGCTAAATAAATGGTTTGAAAAGGCAACTCCGGCTGGCTTTGTTTCTATCTGATTATAGTTACAACAAGTGATTAAGGTTACAGCTAACGGGTCAGCATCCTCACCAGGTGATGAGCTGTTTAGAAGATATGTATATAAAATAATAGTACTGTGTACTGCTGTGTAGGGCTAGTTCATTTATAAGTATGCTGAGGAAAAATGTATGGTCAGGCTATTATTTTATACATTAGAGCAGAGAAATAAACAGTTAAATCCATTCCTTCCTTTTTTAGTTTTGGAAAGGCTAGGAAAAAAAGACAAAACCGCAGCTTGTCGAGAAAACCAAAGCTTGACAGGCCTGCCGTGCCTGGCTCTGATTGCTAAGTGATGATTTGACAATCGGCGTTCGGGTGACGGGTTTTGCGAATGGTCACTTGAAGTTTCAGTGGACAATTAAACGGCAATATGATTCTTAAAGATTTGTCACTATCAAAGACCTTGTTTGAGAGGCATGCAAGAAAGTGCAATGAAATAAATATGTCTAAGTATGAACAATATCCCCAACAGGAATAATCAATGATAGTCAGTGAAACTTAATGCAATGCGTTTGAGTATAACATTCAAAACTATGTTCAGCTGACGATATGTCAATGTGTCTGGGTTCAGATGAAAGTTAGCATGCAGCTATAAACCCATGTCTCCTTTTAACAAAGAGAAGGCCTGATGCTTTCTTCTTTTATTCAGTTTTCATGAGTGGATTGCATCTGTCATGACCATTGTTGACAAGGGAATTGGAAACCATTTGATTGAATTTCCAGTGACCATCTCAGTCCCTTGATGTTCCCCAAACCTCCGAACAATACAGCCCCTCAATTTATCAACATGTTATAAGCTCAATGTCTGTTCTGATAATCGTCTCAACAAATGTTCTGTATGTGTATTAGGAAGAAAACAGGAAATGGTACTTAGCTGTGACATAGTAGCATACAGTCTACACAGGATGGTCCCGATGCCATTACACACACTGTATACACAGTTGACGGAGAGTAAAGTTGGACTTGTTTAAAATGGCGAATGTTTAAGATAATATGTTGGTCTTTTTTAGGTCTCAATTGAAATGTCTTGTCCTCAAAACAAATTGATGTTTAAAATTGGTGTTGGCTTTTGACAGTTTCAAGAAAACCCCTCAAATCCATGTTACAGTATTTCAGATATAGTACAGCTTACTTCACAAATGATGCTTGTCGTCTTCCTCCTTTAACTGTTTTTGTTCACCCAGTGTTTGAACGTCATGCGTGTGTTGTGCCATGTTCTGCTGTCTGTCCCTTTAGGGATTGCCTGGTCTCCCTACGCTGGCTGCTTTGCACAGCAATCAGATCCTGACTGTCAAGGTTTGTCGGCGGTGGTGCCGCCCAACTGCTCAGTCCGACCCCTCCACAGCACACACTGGGAGTAAATGAATCACTGTCGGCTGCTTTTCGCAAAGCCCGATGATGGACTAAGCACAGGAAAAACCCCATCTAATTAATCACAGCCAGTCAGTCATTATCTTCACCCACTGCCGCTACCAGTCTTTCAGTCACTCGAGATTTGAGTTGCAAGCTACATGCCAGGTTCCCCACTGAAAACAAAGGTGGCATTTTACATCCCAGTAATATGTAGCTGAATGGAACAAGAATCTGCATCCTGAAACCAAGACATGGTCTGGATCGTGTCCATTGATGATAAAATAAGTGGAAGGAACTCCAAGAGTAATACCCGATGATGAACCAAAGTGGCAAAATGTTTTGTGTTTTTTTTTTTTTAAAGCTCATGCACATGGTTCACCACAAATCCTTCAATCCACCATTTTGGCTTTGAGGATTGTTTTAGCGATGGATGAAGCCACTTAATACCAATGGACACTAGCAGAATAATACATGCTTTGAAAAGAACAAGGTTAGAAATCAACCTCAGCTCAGAAGGTCGACCACGCTTGTGTGTCAGTGTCGGTGTGCGCAGCTCCCGGGGGGGTCCGACTTAGCAGCCAGGCGCGATGAAGATGACAGCGTTTTCGCAGAAGAGGAGAAATTCCCATTTTTCAGGGGACTGAGAGCCCGCAGTGGTGCCCTCGCACCTCTGAGGTGGTAATTACAGGCCCTGGCTGCTAAAAATCTTCTGAACCAAACCACCTCCATGCTGTAAAAGTGTGGATTTCTCCTCCCTGTCTGTGAAGGCGCTGGATCGGGGGTTCATAGACACAGGCCTTTCTAACAAAATCTGTTTCTTTTTCCATTTTCCTTCCTCCTCCTCCTCCTCCTTCTTCTGGGACCTCATCCTTCTTCAACCTTCTCTCACCTCTGACCTACGACCTCTTGACCTCACACACCTGCTCAGATGGTCTTCCCTAAGATCAATCATGGCTTTCTTTCTGCTGACCAGCAGCTCATAAAGCGGCGGCTCATTAAGGTAGTGGCTGTCCTCACTCTCCTCTGTGTCCATCCTGCCAAGTCTCACCGAATCACTTCTCTCTGGGCGTTCTGCAGTTTGCATGCAAGCCTTCAGACAGACCTGTCAAAAGTAGTCTCATACTCCTTCTGTTATTGTTAAAGGGAAACTTCTTTTTAGAGAAAGGTTTTATTAAGGTAAAATTAATTACAGTTCTGGCACTACTTTAAGCACTTTCCCTGCAAGTTTGATTGCTGAATGTTTTCTTAGAGTTTCTTATAATCCAGTATAGTAATGGACCACACATTTTGAGTATATTTTCATTCTGATTATTGTAGCTCTACAAAATGTGCAAACTTTTTTCAGTTGGTGCCTAATGCACAACCCCTATTCATTAAGTCCATTTTTGAATGCATGCATTTTAGGGGATTGTTATTTCAGCAATAACTCAGATACATTACCGCTCCATCTTCTGATTTGCTAGCTTTAGCCATAAGACCCAAACAGCAAACTCTCCTCCATGTTATGAATGGAGGCAGCCCATAGCCACCCATGAGATCAATGCATTACTCTCTCTTCATTATCACTTAACTGCAGTGACTCCAGTCTCATTGGATGCAATAATATCTCAGAGTAATGATGTTAATGACAATGGTGTTATTTTGCCACACAGGGAGATCAAGGGCAAGCAGGACCACCTGGGCCTCCGGGGCCACCAGGCCCTCCTGGGCCGAGGGGCCCTCCAGGTGACACAGGGAAAGATGGGCCCAGAGGTGTACCTGGTCTACCCGTGAGTATTGATTTTCACCTGCTATCTGAGGAAGTTTGATTAAGCTGAACAAAGATTTCCTTTTGCAGTCGGTGTATTATTAAAATGGCATTGCATCAGTAAAATTCTGTGGATTTGTCCGTTTTAAAACACACTGCATGGTTTCCATTAAGAGTAAAACAAGTTCAGCTCTTCTTGTACACATATTCAATTTGACTTGCCAGGAGGGTTTATCCCAATGAAAACCATCCTAATGAAGACTAGACAAGCTATGTTGCAGAATGCTCCCAAGAGAATGCTTCACTGTATGGATTTACATTTACTTGGTTGTTTTTCAATACAATGTAACATTTTCCATGTCTTTAAGCCTGTCACTGGCTTCACACTAATTTATGTGAGCTCTGCTTGTGAGAGAAAGAAGAAACAGAAAAGGCCTGTCAATTATGTTCAGCCATAAAACCTTCCCGAGGGCTCCAGCTGATCTTTATTGTCTTGGCAGAGTTCACAGTGGGAGTGCAAAAAATATTAAGTGTTGTTTATCTGCTTCTTTCCAAGTTTTTGATGATGATTGTTTTCAGTTCTTCCAGTTGCAATAGTTGTTGCATTTTTCCAAGAAGTAAAATTTCTCTCGCTGGGCCGCTTCATTTCTCTCATGATTTATTTCTCCTGCTGTGAATCACTCAGATGGAGGGTGGCACAAATTGTCCTGTAAATGTCACGTAATGGAATAATGTTCAAGCATGGGTTTGGCATGGAAACCTGGACATAGCATATGTCTCTTTTCTACCCTAAGAACTGCAGGAACATCCAAGAGCCAGGCCTGAAACGAAAGCAGAGACTAGAACAAGGTTGTTGGACGGAGACAGTGAAGGGTACAGGTGCCGCAGCGTGATAAATGCCTGCCAGCCAACTTGAACAATGCTGAGCTCTACTTGGCAACCTGACCCATATGTACCATAGTGGCCAAACACTAAAAGAAATGGGGAATTCAACCATAATGTGGAAAATACTGGGGGGGGGGGTTCACAAGAATATTTAACTTGTTTTACTCAGAATACTGCGTATGATCATTTTAAAACTCCATGCGTGTTCTCAACCTTTCAAAGATGACTTAGCCCGCTGCTCTTCCATTAACTGTTCATTTTGTATTAACTATAGGGTGACCCGGGGCAGCCTGGAGAAACAGGACTCATGGTAAGCATAGACTTTTCCTGTTTTGGAATAACATTTAGCTGACCTTGGATGCTAAGTTAGCAATTTAGCATCACTACATTCAACAAGGACACCTTCTTGCTGAGCGTAAGATGAGACAATTGATACCACTCTCATATCTACTTGCAGGTCATTAGTTTACCCCTTGTTGCCTGGCTACCTTAACATTGATAAGACTCTAGGAAGTGACAGTAGAAGGCCAAAAAGTAGTTCGGCACATAATGCCCTGCAAAAACACATGTTTTTTTTAGAGATATAATGTGGAAATTAATGAGCTTTAGAGGTGCTGGTAGGCGGATATTGTTATCTCTGGACAGAGTCAGGCTAGCTGTTAGCCTCTGTTTCCAGTCTTTATGCTAACCTGTGCTAACCGTCTGGTTATTGGCCTTCTCATCTAACTCGACTTAATTTCCTTATTTTTTTCATTACAAATATCCACAACTGTGTACAATGTTTTATGCAAAAGGAATCCAAAGATTCCAAGGCTTTCCAAAATGGCTAATGTCATCTGCAGTTAATAAGTTGCAGAATAATTTAATAATGCCTTTTTAAAAATATGTCTTGTCATTTAAAATTTTTTTCCTGGACGTATTTCATTTGAGCACCCAACCAACCGTGAAGCTATCAAAAATTCACTACCTCGCTTTCAATTTTACTCTCCAACAGAGTTTATTCATTCAAATCATGTAGGGGTTTTTTTTATTAAAAAAGCAATCCGGGATACTGCCACTTAGCATGTTTTTCAATGTACATTTAATTTACGACATATTCATAAGGTGGTTTATGGCTACTAAGGTGAATATTAATGACACATTTTATGATACCCTGCAAAAACGTTTGTTTTCTCTCACAAAACCCCGTATACAGTAGGGGACAAGCTGTTCCAGTTAAGAGCAACTGGATACAGCCTGTGGTGTTCAGCAAATAAACCATTTGATTAAAGTTTCCTCATAAAAGCTACATCGACTAGATCAAGCCAAATTCCAGAGAAAGCCAGGACGGAAAACGTGACATGCGAAAACACTCGGTGATGTCAGTTTTCACAAGTGTAGGGGAGAGTAAGTGAAGCTGACAGAGGAGGTGCTATCAAGCTTTCATCTCTGATTCCATCTCCTCGGACCTTTTCCAGGGTGGGGAAAAAGTTGGTGGATTGGAAATAAACGGACAAAGAAACTGAAGGATTCAGATGCTTAAGTGGCGGGAGAGACGCAAAAACTAGAGAGTAAGAGGAGTTCAAAGCTAAAATTGCTAATCATTGTTGGGTCACTTAACATGTACTCGGTCCGCCTTTTACGCTGCTAATGTTTTCAGGTTTTGTTGGCTTTAATTATATGTTTTTACCCATTATCCCCAATGTCATGAATGTAAAATTTGCAACAGATTACCCAGTGTTCCCAGGTGTACTCCCATAAATCTGCAGCTCTCACACAACCTCTCATGACAGCAGCTGGAGAATATTACTCCAAAAGATGAATGGTGAATCCCATTCAAAATGAGCTCGCGCAGAGATTTGAATAAAAAATAAGTGCTGCTAACTGTAACTCTTGAAATAAGGCATACTATTTCACAAGTGTATACACAGCATGACACTAATGTACTTTTAACAAGGAATAATGTCGTCATTTAGAAATCAATCTCCACCCCCCCTGTAAAGGAGCGTGAGATGAGCATGTCCCAGAGGTTGTAAAAAGATGTGACATGGCAGACGCAGTGGAGTTTCAGGGCTTCTGTTTCCAGCCAACGGCCGTGTGTTTGCTACTCTTTGGAGAAGAAAGAAAAAAGGCAAAGATAAGATACTGGATTAGAGAGAATCGTTTCTGTAAATGATCATGTGGGCTGTTAAACCTCTGGAGAGGGAATAAAACAAAATTCTCCATCCAGAAACGCAACACCAGTCCACACCCTTGATTGGCCTTTGAAAATCAATATGAATTAGATGTGCATAAGTAACTAGACCGATGAGGCTCCGCTTTGTGCAGCAAGCTGAAAGGATAATCTTTTATCGGCACTTTTAGATCTGCACAAATCAACTTGAGGTAAGGATTTTGAGGTCGGTCCTTAACCATCTTTTGCTTTTTTGACGGTGCTCTAGGACCTAGCGCCCACTTGACAACGCTCAGTGTTTTTTGATGTAGATGCTATTGTTGCAAAAGTAGATTCCAGAGTTTTCCAGCAGCCTTCCAGGACATATGGTGCTGGTTAGAAGGATTAGGCTCTTGTGGAGCAACAAGCAGGAGGGGGGAGGTGGGAGGAAGAAGAAAAAGAAGAAGAAGAAGAAGAAAAAGGAAATATTTTCAGGACTCAATTCAAACTCATCAGTGCTATAAGGTCTCTTTGGGGTAAATTAAGGGGGCCTTGTACACAGTTTTCATTTGGGACTTGATTTTGTTTCACAAAGGCTAAATATGGAAAACCAGCAGTGTATTTGTATGCAGTGAAAAAAAATACCCTTTTGGTGTTATTTCTAATTATACTGCAGAGGTCCGCTGCTTCCCCTTTACATCCTATTCATTCCATAACTACCCACAATTCACCAGTGACTCACCTTAGCCATTTTTCTGGCATGCTCTTAGGGATCTAATTTACTTAATATGCCTGCATAATGAGGACATACCTATAATATTTTTGGTGTCCTTGACAAAGTTTCCTTTTACTGTGAAGCCAAACATGAGGAGCAAAGATGTGAGTACGGACATGCTTGGTGGACTCCAGCGATGTGGTGGCAAATGTCGACATCAATGGGCAAAAGGTTTTTTTTTTTTCTTCTGTGGAACAAATCTGTTTGTTCTTAGAGGAATTTTTTTTTCTTTTACAACCTGGGTCTTATTGTTGTAGATTTAGGCAGTATACTTACTGTACAGACAGGGTTACGATAAGGATTTTAGAAATACTGAGGGCATTAGGTTGTGATGTTTTGGTATACATGTTGGTTCAACACCTTCCCCACAGTGCCAGGTATGTAATTCTAGTGGAGAATACTAAATTCTCATAATATGACATTCATATAGAGATTTCTGCCTAAAGACAGTAGATTTTAAAAATATTCAGCATAATATATATCAGAATTAGCTTTAAAAAATGCTAAGTTTGTAAAATGGCCTCAGAGTCCTCAGTGGTTACTACGACCCTGCCCATAAGTCAGCATAATACTGTAGTCAACACTGTCACTGTGGATAAAATACACACACACTCCAAAGGAATACCATTTTCAAAAATAATTTTGAAGTGAAAAATTCAGTTATTTGACAGTATGAATAAAGGTGGTGACTAAAATGTATTAAAAGTCCATTACAAATATGTTTGTGCATTTCAGAGATACTTCTTAGTTTTAGGGTGATTGTCTGGCCTATATGCTAGTGCTTTGTTTACAGTAGTAGTAGTAGTAGTAAAGCTTGTGCGATTTAAAGGTCTTACAACATAATAAGTCCTGCACATAAATATAGCACACATGTCTGCAATCTCTCACTCTGTTATGCTAACCTTTAGCTTCACTGGACAAACATAAGACAGTAAGACCCAGGTTGTCAAAAGAAATCTTTTTTTAAAAGCTAAAAATACTTTATTATAATGTAAATAGCAGCATTATATCGCAAAGCTTTTAAAAAAAGATCTTGGAAGTGAAACAGAAACTTTGACCAGAACGTTGCACTCCGGGGCTCCCAACATGTAGCTTTTCTGTGCTTTGATCGGCTGAAATATTTGTCTTGTAACTGCTGAACAAAAACGCACACTTCTGGAAGCTCTTCAAGTGGCTGAGGGTTCAACTGCAGACGGCGTGTGGGAAGTGACCTGGCAATTGCTTCATTGTTTGTCATATCCGAGACGTGAATGAAAGCACCAAACATTCGGCGCTTTAAATTTGTGCTCAGATGCTCGGCATCAATAGACATCCTGTTGATATTGCACACGTGGTTGCTGAGCATTTTTAGTAAAATAATTATAGGTATAATGTATACCTATAATTATCCTTCTTAATAAAGTTGTTTGGATTATTCTCAATTTTAATTTCCTTTCAGTTTCCGGGCCCAGAGTTGAGAACAAGAGCCAGGACCAAGACTTCCTCAAGGGCTCTTGACTTTATGAAAAATCTCCTTTTCAGCCAGTAGCTCCTGAGTGCTCTCAGATGTAGCCAAGCTAATTAGCGCTCAGGCGAGTGGCACATGCTCTCACATACC
Source organism: Gadopsis marmoratus (assembly GCA_036023855.1). NCBI lineage: Eukaryota > Metazoa > Chordata > Actinopteri > Centrarchiformes > Percichthyidae > Gadopsis > Gadopsis marmoratus. The sequence goes on from JAVQJF010067823.1 coordinate 50,462, forward strand.
TAGAGGGTCATAAAGCTGTTTACCAAACCCTACTGAGGATAGCTAACAAAGGCTTTTAAAGGCAAGCAGGAGAAGAAAACCTTTTTGTTGGTTGGCCGAGATAATGAAAGTTGTTCATTGAGGCTTTTGTTATAAGTGCACGTGGAATGCACTGTAACTTAGCTGCAACTGCCTAACAGGCTAGTTTTGTAAACTGGGAACGTTTTTGAGCTTCAGTTACTTGGTGATCCCTTGTTTCATCAACAAAAACTAAACAAGACATGGAAAGATCGAGTTTATTCTCAGAAAATTGGTAATTATTATGGTCCTTTTTAGCTAAGCCAAGCATCCGTTGGTGTTTGGCCACAAGGCATACATTGGCCACCACCAGACTAAACTTCTTAACAAAAAAGTTGCATTTCTACCCAAATGCGTCCTTGTTGGCTACTTTTGAATACAGGCACACAAAACCTTTTACTCCTCGTGGGATCAAATGTTAGGCTTTGCCAATTATGCTGCATCAACATGAATGAAGTTTGGAAAGTTGTTGCTGTGGAGGGCTTGTCGGGCAATAGGTCTGCCTGGCTTTGACCCAACTGAGAGCGATGAGCCAAATAGCACCATTTACTGTGGATCCTGAGCCGACGGTGAGAAAAATGTTGGCCAACGTGAGGTGTCATAACAGCCAAGCGTAAAGGTGTTGATGAACTGCTGTGAGCACAGCAGTAGTTCAGAGTCTGGTGAAGCCAGCATGGAAGGAACTAACTTTCAGCTTGGTTTCTCATTTTAATCATAAAGAAGCCCTGCTGTTTTTTAGGCAGGTTCTGGTGGAGGAGGTTGAGGATCCATCATGGCGTCCAGTTTCACTGTGTTGAAAATAGAAACTGTCCTCCCGGACACATCTATCACTGTGTTAAATCTCAGTTAGAGATGTGGCGCCTTTTTATGCCTTGTTTAACTTATTAGCTATGTATGGCCTTCCAACTATTCGCCCATTTGGGTAATGAACCTCTGTATGTGCTGGTCTGTAGTCTCAGAATGTGGAACAGCCAAACGAGATTTTACAGTGGCTAAAACGAATAAAGAACGAGATCAACATAAAAGACTAAATGTTATTCACGGCCTCATTAGAGGCTCATGTTTATGGCGAAGCTCAATGAAAAGAAGGCACAGAGTGAGTTGATTTTCATTCTTTGTCGAGGAATAAAACAAGGGATTGATTGTGATTCGGTTCTGCCTGAAGGGCGTGTGCTGTATGAAATCCTACCACAAGCCTTGCCAGTCTCTCTGCTGTGACCGTGTTGGCTGTGGAAATCCCATTATTTCATCTGACATGGACTCTTTTTGTTCTGTTTCTCTCCCACTCACTCTCTCTGTCTCTCCTCATCTCTCTTCTCTTTTATAGGGACCTGAGGGGCCAGAAGGGCAGAAGGTAAGTCCAGAAAATAATTTCTTGTTTCAGTGACATTTCTTACTTTTCTTGTAGATAAAAAAAAATTAGATTCTCTGACTTATCTACTGAATGCCATCAAAAATACATTTCATGCTGAAAAGGTGCTTTCTCTCTCCCTCTCTATTATAATCCTCAGTTTTCAACTTCTAATGTAAAAGAAATGAGAGTTTCGTTAGCAGGAGAACCATTTATTGGATTTGATTGTTACGGCACAAGTTGCACAAATGGCTGTAAAAATTTAAAATAAATGTTAGGGGTAGTAGAATAGTATAGAATGTGTTTACTTGGAGATTAGTGATACAGGTCCACAGTTGGGGCAAGTAAATAGACAAGAGTTGAGAGTTGAGGCTCGAACAACACGAGGAGGGATAGGAAAAGAGTGACGGAGAAGGAGAGAGATGGAGAACAGAGAACCTGTAGTTAAGTGCTTCGATACAGGCGGCGGATCCCTGGCGGAGCTGATGTGGGGAACAGATGTAAGCCATATCCAGCCATCAGGTAGCTGCCAGTGTTTGTTCAGTGTAACCCAATCAGACACTTCCTGTCTGCGCTGTCATCTGTCGGCAAGGCCTCCCGATGGCGTAGGATGGGGGTGTGCGGAGGGGTCAATGATGACACACTGCCGCGTTAATGACTCATAAGCCAGGCCCCTAGGCTACTCAATTAGATCTACTGCTGGTACAGTGTTTAGCAGAGGGGCCACGTCAACGGTTATTCACTTTATGTCACCTTGGTGATTGATTTTGGTGTCACTACATGATAAAAAGTAGAGTGAATCATATAATTTAACTTGTATAATAATAATAATAAGATACTTTATGAGCTTTCCCGCCCTAACGTGATCCACTCTCCATATATATTTTGAATATATTAGACCCAAATGATTAAAAAAAATCCACTTTTTAAAAATAGTTTGTTACTTCAATTCTATATACCATTGCTTCACCCATCTGATACATCTGTGAATGTGACCATGGTAACAGTAAGACACTTTTATTACAAAGAAGCACCAATAGCCAACACAAGCAAACCACCATGGAAGAGAGTGGGAGTTCATTAAAACAACCTCAGAGTCTAAATCATCTGCTTTAAGTAAGTCAAAGGAGTACATGGAAACGTAGAAAGCCTTTTTGTTTTTTCACTTTCTCTTCTGTCAGTTTAAAATTCAACAGAATTATTCTCATCTCCCAGTCTTTATCGTCCACAACTCGGCAGAATTTTGAAATACGACATGCAGTATTTGTAGGCTTTATAATCCAACGTCTGTGCTTGACTGTTTTTGGTGTGATGACTTTATCTTTCCTTGGGGTGTTTTTGAAAACCATAACTCTGCAGTGTCCCGTGCTTTCAGTTTCGTTGCAAGCGAAATACATTGTGTTGAGTGTAATGACACCTGAAGTCCTTTTGTGTTTATTTCTCAGGGTCCATTCGGGCTTCCTGGCGTCCCAGGTGTTGATGGACTGAAGGTGAGGTTACTAAAGAGAAACAACACATTTGTTGATTGTGGTACACATTTCTATACCCCTCTTTTTGGCTGTTTATTAATTATTTAGACTAGTAAAAAAGAAATGGGAGATGCTGCAAAATAGCGTTTATCAACAAATAATTAAATCTCATTCATTCGTAAAATCTTGTGAAAAATCCAGATAATCATTTTAGAATTAAACAGGAGGATTTGCAAGAGAAATGTGATGTCTTGTGTTAGCTGTCTTGTTCAGATTGATATGTTTGCAGCAGGTTCATAATTTTCCCAGTTACATCCTCTAAATTTAGCCTAAACATGGTATGACGCTTCCCTCACAGAAAGCGTTCAGAAAGCTGACTTCCATCCACACCTGAAAGTGTTTTATTGTCAAAATACTCAGTTTAGCATACTTCCGTACAGACTTTGTGGCCATGTGTTGCACTTTTCATATTACAAAAGGTTCTGCCATGCATTCTGACAATTTCAAACCGCTATCCGATTTGAGAGAAATCCCTTGGGTTGTGTCTTCGAGTCGTAACCACAAAGTGGTGTTTCAAGCTGCCGGTGAATCTGCTCACACTCTCGGCTCTTTTCTGCATTTCATTCTCAAACCAAATAAAGGAGACACAGTGCAGGTGTTTTGGAGCGGGGAAGAACGGAAAAGAATATTTATTACAGAACAAATGATGGTATAAGTGACGAGAATGAATGGGCAGATTTGAGAGGCGCCATCTTTTTGACTCTCAAGCTTGCATTTATAAATATATAAGCAGAGAGGCACGCATGGCTTTAATAAGAACCAGAGGAAAGAAGTTTCATTTTGGAGTGAAAGCCACGCTGACTCCGGAGACAGCAAAAGCTGAAGGCCTAATTCCATACTTGTGTATGGAGTGGTGTTTGCCAGCACCCATGAAACAGAGCTCCTTTGCTGTGCAATGCAGTTAAAACAGAGAATCCGTTATGGTATGTAATTGTCACTCATGCAGAACGTTCTGCCAGCAGTGGCAGGTTGACTGGCAGACATCATATTGATCTGACACAGATATCCTCTGAAAGGGGATGATCACTAATGCAAACCTTATCAGCCACCCTGATTAGGAGTTTTTAATCAGTCTCCATCATCGTTATGGCAATATATCACCGTCATTATGACAATGACTCCCATATGTGGGCTGACAAATGATACAAGATTCCAGCATTTATGAGTTTCTCCACCAGTGTGTAGCTGAGGGGGCACTCCCTATACACGGATCATGCACACCAATATTCCCGCAAATTCTCACAATGCTTTGTGGGAAAAATGAGAACTATGACAAGAACCTGAGAGAGAAAATATACCGTCCAGTTTAATACTGATGCAATGGCAGATTCAGAACATTCCACATTGGCGGCAGCCATTTTGGTGGTTTACAGAAAGGCCTTAACGGCGCTCATCTGTACAGTCATTGTATCAACCCCCTACCCTATTAGATAAATGGTTGTGATTGGCCCGACCAGGTCGACTGAAAATCCGCCAGAGCAAATAAAGCATGAGCTCGCAGAGTCGTCTGATTCCCAGGCTAACATTAATCAGCATCATCAGGTTATAGGTGTCCCTCTGGGTTGAGGAATAGCTGCTCCTCTTCTAAAAGGCCAATGATGTGGAAGCTTTTCAAAGGTCGGGAGGTTAATTGTTTGCGGCAACAGATGGACTGGCGTTGGTTTCTCAGTGAGCACCGCCGACAACAGGGATTCAGACTCGCGCTAACAGCGAACTGGCATTCGTCAAATGGACTTGGCTTTCTTCTTTTGCTCATGTTCAGAGCCAAACCAGAGATCATTGAGCTTTTAATCAGCTTGTTGATCTTCTACACTTTCAGATTTATGGATTCAGTCGTGGCTGTACAGTAACATGTGGGGAGTCCATTCATTGTAATGTAGTAAAATACACTATCCTGTCTACTGCTCCATTATCAACTATCCTGCAAATGCACAACACCTGTGCAGCGACAACACAAACTTAACCTCTGACCGTAACAGATTATCTGACATTATCTCGTTTTTAATGAACAAAATGTGAAGGTTTTGTATCTCCTGACCTGATGTCAGAGTTCACATTGCTGAAACAGCACACTGAATACAGCCACTGTGTGTATGTTATGCTGTCCATAGGGGGATGTTGGCATCCCAGGATTGGACGGTATCCCCGGAGCCAAGGTCTGGTGCACATATTCTGTGTGCTCTTATTCTTGTAAATTCATGGAGATCATATTATTGTTTTATGGTTTTTTGAAGTAATTTAAAAATTACTATAAATTTTTTTTTGTTCATTTTTGAATCTTGCTTTTTGACCATTCTTATAACATATTTTTCATTATACTTTGTTTCGTTATACATTTTGTTTTACATTCTTTTTTACAGCATACATATATGTTGTATATGTCTATTCATTTGTCTTTGTTGGATTTTATGTTCGCATGATCTGTTTTTGCCAATAGATCAATAAGTACATGTTACCTGCATAGTAATTAAATGTGATAGTAGCCGTATATAGGATTTAATTAATTGAAATTGTGAAGAAATGACATTTAGTAGGATTCTGGCTTGTTACTCTTGACAACTTTCAGTAATGACTTTTCAATGATTTAAATGAGCTATGACTTAAAAAGATGATATTCGGGGGTCTGTGTGGGGGAAAAAGCAGCCATAACACAAGAGAATTTCTATAATCCAACATGAATTTAACCCCAGATACAATCTGACATTTAGTGGCTGCAATGATTCCCCAACTGAACCCAACTCCCCCTGAGCTTTTCTGTCTTTAATACTCTGCTTTCTTTCCCAACAGGGTGAGATGGGAGAGCGAGGTGAAAAGGTAAAGCGCTAATTCAGATCACCAAACATTATTGTTAGCATCAGTCTTGATATCCCGCCGTGTGTTAGAGCAGCTGTCATGATGAAATGACGGCAGCTCTGCCTTTGCTTCACACAGCTCACACTTGTTTTCTCAAAGGTGGCTCCCTTCTGAGATTTGGCCATCATTGAGTTAGTGAGTCACAAAATTGAACCCGGTTTCGCCAACTACAAGAGACCAAAGAACTGAACCCACACAATAGCCTCAGTGAGGAAAGGCAACTTTATTCTCCCCATTCCTAATTCCAATGGTGCCCTTATTTGCTGTTGTTGGACAGAAGTGGGTGGGAGGTGTGAACACTGACTGAGTCGAGAGTGAGACAGTCTGGGGAGGGAGGTGATGACTCAGTGTTCTCCATTGACCACATAACTGGCCTTCAGGCACTTTTTCTCAGTTGTCGTTATGAGTTTTTCTGAAAATCAGAGACGTATTCCCTTATCACCAACAGACCTGATTGAGTGTAATAATGAGGCTGTGTGGCCACATAGCCAATCTCCTAGCAACCACCACTCGCAGCATCATGGGTGTCCCGTGGAGGATTAGCTGGATGCAAATAATGGCTTAAGAGGAATTGCATCTAGAGGAGATTGCCTGCCGTGAGGTTGTGTCGATTCAGGGACATTAGAACTGAATGGTCTGACGAGGAGGGTTGGTTTCTACGTTTACATCAGCGAGAAGCCGTCTTGTCTCTAGGCCTCTGCTTTTGTCCCATAGTCTTCATTCTAAAGCAGAGGATCCCAACCTTTTTAAAAAGATGCTAAGTCATCACCCCTTAGCCATGTCTGTGAGTTGGGAGCAGACTAACCCAATAGTGATGTTCCTTTCTCAGATTGTTTCATTTGAATAGTTTTATAAGCATGAAGAGGGAAACCTATCCACAATTTCATAGTAAAACAGGGCATATATTTATTTCATATATATTTCTTATTTCCAATCTTTTTAATCATGTCAAGTCCTTTACTATTTTTCCTGCGGCCCTAAGGCTGGGAATCGCAGCCTTAAAATACAAGTTTTTATTTTAAGAGGAGCCAGATCCATTAAATTAAACTGCTGCTTTTGGCTTTGTTCAGTCCTGACTATGCTGGTAGTCATTTTAACTTAACCGATTCATAGATGGAAAAATGAAATGACCAATGCATCTAAATAGATGAACACTTGATATCAAGCGTAGTGCCAGTTATAGTAAGTTAATATTCTCCACAAGGACACAACCTTTGATTTCACATCCTTGAAATTTTTATTCAATGGTTCATAATCTTATTTGTTTACTTAATATAAAATCATGTGGATTTATCACAAGTGAAATGATCAGCTCCCTGCCAAAGACAGCACTGAAATTCACCCCAAAGCACTATGAGCTTTTATTTCGAAAGGGGCCAAATATGTTAACATACATAAATAGTTCTTTTTGGCTTTGGTTGCTAACTAAAGAGCCACATTCAAGGAAGCAATGCCAGCCTCTAACAGATACAACCTGCTTGTTTGAGAAACACAGAGCCTATTACATTAGGCTCGTTTTCTTGAAGTTCTGACATCATGAGGATGATATCCTCCACAAGGACACGACCCTTTATTTTAAATCCTTGGATTAACCATTCCACTTCAAATTAGGAGCATATTAGGCTATACTGTTCTTGATATAAAATCAACTAGATTTATATCAGTGCAATAAGTAATCAAATGTTTTTGACAGCTCTGTGAGGCTGTATGTTGGCACAGCGGCGCTAAATGCGGACATCAGCATGCTAATATGCTTACAGTGTCAATGCTAACATGCTGATTTGAAGTTATTTGGCCAAAAATGACAAACTGAACTTGTAAAACTTCATCTGATGACGGTTCTGGAGGAAAAGTTAAAGCATCACCGTTGTTACATGGCTCTCTGTAACACATTTCATGGCAATCCATCACAATTGTTGAGACATTTCAGTCTTAACCTCAAATGTCAACCTCATGGTGGCACTAGAGAATGGAAAACGCATTAGGCTCCGTTGTCTGGGAACCATGAATGTCTGTACAAAGTTTGATGGCAATCCATCTAATATTTCAGTCTGGACCAACCAGAGTGGTAGACCAACAGTCATTGCCACCCATAGAGCACTGACATTCAGTCTATAGTGTAAGTGTAGTTCTTCAGTTGATGCCAGGGATTTAGGACCTCCACAATGCCCCACAGAGTCTATACATATATCTATGTATCGCACGTCACCTGTAGTCAGTCGTATTTGAACCATGTGGGACAACTCAGTGACCAAAGTGAATTTAACATGTACAGTAATGGTTCTTCATATTTACTACAGTGTACTTGGCTCTTCTCCAAGCAACCCTTAAACTATTTTACAGGGAAGTCAATCACAGAAAAAGACAAATTGCCCTATTATGTGTTATGTGCATTTAAACAACCTGGCAATCTTGTTTAAGATCTTTTTTGGGGGGGGATTTTTAGATTCTTAGCTATATAATTTTTTTCAGCACTGACATGTTGAATATGGTTGCCTCTGTGTGATTTCATCACAGGGCGATATGGGTGAAGATGGATCGAAAGGTGATATGGGAGAGAAGGTATGTAGATTCCACTCTACCTTTAATTCTCTTTACGTCTTGGAACTTGAACAGAGAAACGGCAGCCGCCTGGCTATAGCCGGAAAACATAAAAGACAAAAAAAGAGTTAATGTTAGCCATCTGAGAGGAGATCTGTGGAGAGCAGCAGGAGCAGAAGTAGCTGAGGTCAAGTGCCATCAGCAGCAGTGAAGGCTGCACAACAGCAATCATCCTGGCACTTGATGCGTCCTTTGTACTTAATGTGGACTTAATTGCTATGCTATGCTGACGCTACGTTTCTGGTTGGGTGGCTCCTGCATTAATTTGGGACCATTTATCATCAAGACAGCTTGTCAGGTCTGGATCCATTTCCAACAAACAACAGAGAGGAGCTCTGCTGGACAGATTGTTCAGAGCTAAACTAATAGATTCATGTTTCTGTCCAAAAAGCTTATTGTTTTTGGGAAAAAGTTGTTTTGTGTTCCCGCACTGACAATCATGTGCAGGGGCAGCTTATGCCTTCTATCCAGGACTTGTCGCATTGCCTTTGCTGTTATTATTTTGTTAAAGCAGCATTTATAAAAATTAGGTCACAGGCTTATTTGTATTGGGTGACCTCACGGCCAAATTTGGGCCTTCAAACCTTTTACAAAGCATTTCAGAAACAAAACAATTATGGGTTGAAATAGAAGATTCTTTGAAAATGTCGATTCAGCCCATGCAAACATTGCTCACACTTCTGGGAAAGATAAAGATTCCTCCCAAAGTTGCTAAAACATGGTAACGCAGTTGCTAAGAACAGACAGCAGACACCAAACACTGGGATTTTCCTATTTACACACTGGAGATGGTGCTTTTTGCTAGAAATACTGAGTTAGGTTTAAAAACCAAATATAACGGATAGACCAGCATCAGAGTAGAAGCAGTGTGCTCAAAATGTCACTGCCAATTTATTGCTGTTCAGCAGAGAACAACTTTGATAACTCCTCACTTTATGGGTTCTCTGGTTTTTAAAAGACTGCCGAACGCAGCTGCCAAGAAAGACACCGTTTGGGGGGGAACAGATGCAGGATACCATCTGTGGAAAATGAGTGAACAAAAAGGAAAGTGGAGGGCGATAAAACTTTGCAGCTCGAGCACCACTTTGATCTCGTCTACCTTAATGCAGTGAACGCGGGGTAAAAAAATTGATTTTGGCAGCGGGAGTACAAAAGAAATGGTGGAATTGAGTAGCAGGGGAATTCAGACTTCTGTAGCCAGTCACCTGCCATTCATTCTTCAAGGGCATGCTCATGTATTTCACAGTAAAAGGTGACGGAAGGAATAGTGAGGATTCTTTCATTAGTATGGATAGGATTGCTGTACATCACCTCATCAGATTGTCAATGTCGGAATGTAAAAGTGTTTTTAACAGCGTGCATATAGCAGGAATAATTGATTTTTCAATCAATATATATAGCTCAATATACATCCAGATAAGTTTACCATATAGACACACCAAGGACTGGAAAATAAATAAAGTCTTATGCATGCTCATATGCATACACAGGATCAGCTAGAGGAGAAAACTCCATGACATTCTACAAAGCCTCCTGTCATGGGATCAAATGTTCCTCCCCGATATTATTGTTTCACTGGTGGAAGGAGGAAACCAGAGAGCAGAAGGGACAGGAGAGCATCTTTAGTCTTCCAAAGCTGAAGATGCCAAAGTTAACAATACACAGGGCACGCACTGCAGGGAAAATGTGGTAATGCGGGGTGAGAGGTGAGGCAGTGACAGCTTTGGTATGGTGAGCAAAGAGACCTCAGGGAGTGCAGAGGAGGTGAGAGAAATGGCAGGGCAAGCAGTCGGGCTTTGCGTGATACAAAGGGAGATTGTTTTGACGGCGGGGGATCTGCCTAGTGTGAGAGAGACCAAATGACAGGACCTGTCCCTCTTTTACTCTCCTACAAGTCTTCACACATGCAAAATCTCTTTCCGTCACATCCGAAAAGACACAATCTGTTACTCTCTGGTTCTAGAATGATGAAAGTATGACGCTTTATGCCTTGGACGAGAGAACACCTACAGTTTGGCACCGTTCATTAAGTGGATGTTCGGTGGATTTGAAGCTGGAGCGAAGGTGATAACAGTGCAAACAATACAAAATAAGTGTAAAAGTGCTGTTGCAAGTAAAGATCCTGAATTCAAGAATTTATTAGGTAAAAGTACAAATTATGCATTATATTGTTGTATATTATTTGATTGCAAAATTGTTTAAAGGAGTAGTTTGACATTTTGAGAAACAAGCTTATTTGCTGTCTTACCGAGAGTTGAGCGAGATGATCGATGCCAATGTCGTGACTGTGTGGTAAATATGTGGCTAAAGCGAGCAGCAAGTTAGGTCAGCTTAGCATAAAAATTGGAAATAGGAAATCCTCTAGGCTAGCTCTGTCCAAAAGTAGCAAAATCCACCCTACCTGCATCTCTAAAGCTCATTTATTAACCCGTTGCATCCCGTTTGTTTGATCTGTACAAAAACTAAACTGTAAAAATGTTAAGTGCCAAGAAATGGTCTGGCACGCAACGCCCCCAGGAAATGGCATCAATTCGTCGGATTTTACACTTGAGTTTTTTTGTACAGGTTGAACAAACAACATATAATGTGTTAATTAGTGAGCTTTAGAGAAGCTTTAAGAGTCTGCTAAAGTACAACACACACAGAAAACCCTAAACCTACAGTGTAACATGGGCTCAACAAGGTATTTAACCTGTAATGCATCATGTTTTCTAAGATAATCATGTATTTTGGATGTGCAGTCTTGGAATATTTGAGTAAATGTACTTCATTACTTTCCACCACTCTTTATAGTGTACGTTTATGTAACACATTACCTGCGGTGTTGCTTTCGTAAGCCATCATCGCCTGTGAAGAGGAATGTTTCCAGCAGCCTCTGCAGGTCCATCTCTGGCCTCATTTAAAACAAATCATTACCACAGTTAAAAGCTTTAGTTCTAAACCATTTACTTCTGATGCATTCTGGCTAAGCATTTAACTAGCTATGAAATTAACTGTGACACTTTGTGTTGAAACAGGCAGACCTCACAGATAGGAAGATTCTAAGGTTTAAAAAAAAAAAATATATATATATATATATAAAAATAAACCCAAGTAAACTCTTGAATTGGTTTTGGGAACTTCTAGGCTGTGAGTGCTTGGCTCTGGCCGGTGTGGCCCAGCGGTTGGTATAATGTTTGAATCCTAAGATCCGGTCCAAGCTCTTGTGAACTGGCTGTGCTTCAACTGTTGGCAAGGCCCGTCTGCCCTGGGAGCCAGTCATAATCTGTGTTGCCTCTCATATATTCTAACTCCGTGACTGAAGTCGATATTCAGCTGAGGCCGCTCAATTTGGTCATCTTTACTAATGACCGCAATATGAAGTAGGAGTCATGTTTTGAGGGCTGTGGTGACATTTAATGGTCATGTTTGTCACAACTCTGCATCAGCTTCATTGCTCGCTAATGAATCCTCTCCATCTCATTCGCTGTCACGAGGCACACAGCTGGAAAATGGCCCGATTTACCAAGTATACATTATGAGATCGTCATGCTATTATCTTTAAATGCCAATGTACCGCGACACTTCTGCGTGCCTATAATGAAATGGAGCTGTGGTGACCGTTCTCCATCCCACTCTGCTCTGTGGTTAAATCACAGGCTGTAGCCTCACCATGGTAATTGGCCCAATTGGGACATTTCAGCACTCTGTGCCACACCTCACCTCCTAACTCCACCACTTTTTCCATCTCCTTGTACTTTATTTGGAATAGATTAAACTTTTGAAAACTCTCACTTGGTTCTTGGGCTTGGGACTCGTGTTAGGTCTGTCATGACAGGAAGTGCCAATGGGGTTTATCAGTTCAGCAGCAGGGGGAGTGAAGTGTTAATTGCTTGTGTGGCACCATCTGATACGTGTATTCACATGGGTCATGGTGGCTTTTTGATTAAAACTGTGTGAACCGTGCTGTAAATTTTTATTTTTCACAAAAATTAGCTCCTTATGGCCTCGTCCTGCTGAGATGATTAACAGGGGAAAAGGTTAATAATTCTTACATATAGTCCATAGCTTGATTATGAGCTTAAGAAGGTGAGATCTTTTGTAGTTTCTTTTTTATATAAGATGTAACAATTAGTTAGTACAGATGGGAGGAATTCTTGCATGCCTGCCAAAAACAGCAGGTGTAAACCAGCTCTGACTTTGATGCTTGTTTTGTTGAAACAATTATTCAATCAAGACACAAAAAAGTCAGAATAATGGGCATCTGTATAAAGTTTCCTGTTTTATTATACTTTTTAGGTCGACCACAACACGACATCGATGTTGTTTAAGTATCTGGCCAAAAACATTTTCACTTCATCATGTAAAATCATGTGAAAGTCTTTCATTCGTCTTCTACAATGTAATTTGAGGAGCGTGTTTACACGGCTAACTGTAAAACTTCATCCTCTCAGATCTTACCCTCAATAAAATATATATAAGAAAATGCCCGTATAAGAAGTGGATTGATGCATTTTAAAATGGGGATAGAGGCACCCTTCGGTATGCAACAAAGCCCAGCTGAAAACAGTAACAGTTTATCGTCTGCAAAAAAGAAAAAAAGCCACAATTAAACATGCCTTGTGTGCTATGCATCGTAATGACTCCCATAAAAAGCTGAGGGCGAGAGGCATTCCTTCAGCAACTTCTGAGTGCAAGGCGTATGTGTAGTGAAACCACAGAGTCCACAGCAGAGCTAAAAACCCAGTCTCCTTCTCCCCACTCTCTTTTCCCACCAACCGCCCATAATTACGCTTATTGGCCCCTTGTTTTATGTATGTTTTTACTCTACACTGGAGTGGTAATGCATAGGAAAGGGCCTGGGTTCTGGATGTCTGGATGACTTTGCTGGAAAAATGTGATATAAGTAGCACCTTCTAGTTCCATACCCTACCTGAAGAGATGCATTTAAAAAAGGGGGTTTAAGTGGTCGCCATTAGTGCAATGTAAATATATCTATCAAGTCCCTTACCTCCTATACTGTTGGATTTTGTCTAGTGTTAGATTTCAGGTCATCACCAGTATGCAGCTGCACTCTGACAGTGTAAAAACAATGAAACGATTCCCAGCACTCTAGTTATATAAAATGCTGCCTCAAACTTTAGTGAGAAGGTACATTAATTCTGAACACTGCTTAGAATAGCAGACAATCTTCTTTCTAATTGGATTTTCACCCCATTTTGTCAAGACAACTAAATGCAGCCATTGTGAAATTATGTTCTGCATTGTTCAGTAAAAGCAGGCTTCTTATGTTTTATATTTTTCTGTACTGCATTTGCACAGTAATGTTCGTTCCTGTTGTGACCTTACAGGAAGCCCAGTTAAGTCTTCTACTAACCTTCCCATGTTGTAATTTCTGTGTTTTTTACCTTTTTCTTTCTCAGGGAGATGCAGGCTCCTCTGCAGCAGGCATCAAGGTGAGCGCTAAGCTAATGTTAAAGGATTTGTGTTTTTTCACATCTGTTTCTTGATTCTCATTAACAGTCAGTTGTTTTCATATTCAAGTTCAAATTTTGGGGTTACATGTAACTAAACTAAAAGTGTGCGCCACACAAGCTAATTCATACACAGAGATTAGTTGCTACTAAATATTTACACAATCTAACGTCTAGGTGTAACTGTTGAACTGCTGAGCACTTAGGAAGGACTTAACGTGCAAACTTGGTAATGGATTTATGAATAGCTGACGCAGCCGAATCCAGAAATGATTCAGTTGAAAAGAAAACTCTTTGCATTTATTACAGGGCGAACCTGGAGAGCCTGGACGAAGTGGACATAAGGTAATATCAGCGTCTTTGATGCACAGTAGATATAGTAGTGCATAGATAAAAATAGATGTAGCAGTCATGGTAGTGTAGTTTTAATTATATCATAGCTGTATTTGTTGTATAGAGTTGTTGATGTTAATACAGGTGACTGTATAGAGTGACGAGAGCAATAAAATATTGGACTATGCAGAAGATTCTCTACATTCAGTAGCTGTCTGAACATATTTCTTTATTTTTCACCACTGTAAACACACACATCTAAACGAGTTTGAATGTTAAAAGTGAAGCTTTAGTCAGTTGTGCAAGATAAATAGTTGAAGTTTGGATAAGTGCATTCCAAACTCAGTTGAAACTCTCTGTTTAAAGTGTAATAAGGATGGTTGTACATGGGGGGGGCACACTGAGCAGAACCTGACACTTGAACTTGAACTTTGGTGCTTGCACTCATTGTACATTTACTTTGGCTTGATACTTGTTTTGAGCCAGTGTAAGGTCCCAGGTATCATGCCAACACCTCTGGACATATTAAATCTTTTGGATGTTTTTGCTCTATTCCATCATGGCCGGTACAGTACTCATCAGGTCCACCAGGTCAACACATTACTTTAAGTTTTTGTTGTTTGAGCAATATTTGTTAGTGTGACCTCTCTCTCCCGGCCAGATTTTATTCTAGTGTTTGACACACTTTCCAAGCCAACAAAGGAAATTGGAAGTATATTGTTTAAAGAAACAGTTGCTGATGAGAGACTAATAAAACAAGTATGCAGCAGAAGAGGAGCTATTTTCCTGCAAAATAAAATCCATTACTTGTCCCCTGACCAGACTGCTGCCGAGATTGCACCAGCGTCCCATGTAATTACACTTTTTAATCCCAAATGCTGCACCCCATTAATTTCCCCTCTCTTTTCTCTGTGTGGACAAACTGGTTCCAGACAAACAGAAGGGCTTTTAGCAAATTTCTTTTTTTCTGCTGTGCTGCAAAGACAATACTCGTAGCCTAACACATTTTTCAGCTGCTATCTTATCTCTCATTTTATAGCCATTCTTGCTTGTGCTGACACACTTACAAATTGCAGTTTTCATCAAAATGTCATTCACGAGATTGAGTTGTTGTTCCCCGTTAATTATTACCATTGGGTGGCGATGAAGTGTTGAAGTAGTAGTCCACAAGAAAGACTTTTATTCATTAGTTTTACAATGCTTTCATTAGCCACAATGAAAATTTACTGCCCTCCCTCTGATCCCCCGAGTGCCATTACAGTTGATCATTCTCGTGCGGCTGTAATCATTTCTTTTCATATGCCATAAATACAATGGTCTTAATAGAGCGTTAAATTATCCAGAGTCAGAAATGAAATTTTGTTTTGAAAGTCTCGCAGAGGCTCACAAGGGACTTGACCTGTGATTTTTTTTTTTTTCCACAGTTGAATCAAATTAGTGTGCGTTACTCAAACTTGCATGTAATGGGAGTCTGGAGTTCTCCGCTTGACAATGACCCAACCTTGGTAACAGAGAAATAGGCCAGCTCTCAACTTCCAGCACTGCCAAACTCTAACAACCTTGAAGCCACGGCAGCCCTCTCAAACAGCTTTTGCAACCTTAATCCAAAGTATTACAGTTTTTGCTTCCACAAACCAGAACTTTTCACACGTGCCCGAAACCAATAAAGTCATAAAATTAAAACTCCTTTGCACTTTGTGAAAGATGGAGTGTTATAACAAGCACTAATCACGCTGTCGAGCCATGGCTGCATGAGTTGCTTTGAAAGTGCATGTGCAGTACCTTCTGCTACAGTCAACATACACTTGTGGACAGCAGGCCACTCGTCGGAATTACAGCAGCTTGATGACCAGAGAAAACACAAATAGAAAATAAAGTGTAGCGCTAATACAATCCCAAAGAGCCTGCACATGAGGTTTGACTCAGCTTAGCTTGGCTTGGC
This sequence comes from Gadopsis marmoratus, assembly GCA_036023855.1. Lineage (NCBI taxonomy): Eukaryota > Metazoa > Chordata > Actinopteri > Centrarchiformes > Percichthyidae > Gadopsis > Gadopsis marmoratus. Next base: position 66,581 of record JAVQJF010067823.1, read on the forward strand.
TGTAACTTATGTCACACTCTTCCTGTGTAGGGAGAGCCAGGACTCCCAGGGCTGCCTGGACTCCCAGGGATAAAGGTAAATATTCCCCCGGTGTTGTCCCTGTCCATCCCCTTCAGCCCATCTGTAGCTCAGCTCCGAACAAAACTCAGCTGACCTATCGTCATGCCTTGTGTACGACACACTAAGGTCTCATAATCTTGCTTTTCCTGCGGTGTGGTATTTGTACTTAGTTCCATCTGCTTGAGCTGCAGAGGCACAGCAACACTTGTACATTCAGTGCAATGAAAAAGAAGGAGCACCGGCAAACTGCCAAGGCCAAATAGTCGATGCTTTTGATCTGAACATGCCAGAAGTCAGCAAGAAAACTGTCTCATTAAGGTTTGTGAATAGTGTAGAGGTCTATGAATTAATGATTGGAACACTGCATCCGTGGTAACAACCTCAGTTTACTTCCAGGAAGTGGCATCAAGAGACTCGGCGCAGAATGTGTCAAAACCACTGCTTGTTAAGGAGAGATTTTTATCTGATTATTTAGAATTCTTCAATGTTTTCAGTTAAGGTGCTTCTTGTTTTTTACTGCATTATAAAAGACAAACGGCATGTGGTGAATTTAATGCACAAAAGGCACATAAGGATTCACTGCCATCGTATACTTAAAGAATAACAGCGTCCTCAGTGTATCTCCGAATCATTAGCTTGAAATATAGCATGTGAATGCAAGGAATGCTCATGCAGGCATGATGGGATGATGCTTGGTGTTGCTTTGGTTTTGTTTGATGCTTGTGTGCTTGTAATGTGCTGGCCTTGTAAAAAGCCCTTTCATTTTACATTTTATATACTCCTGCTTTTACTTAAGAGGCCTGAATGCTTGATGGATTCTAACAATATTTTGCGAACGTTAGCACTCACAGGATCTGAGCTCGGCTTGCACTTTGTTCGCCTCCGCATTCTAGGCTATTTATCCAGTCAGAGATTAAAAGTTTGAAAAGCAAGTGTCCATTACCTCTCCAAAGGCTTCCAGAGTGCCTAAACTACTCTAGGCGGGTTGTAGATGGTAAAGTAATATATTCCAGTTAAGTTATTCCACAACCAAATGTAATGTAAATCAAATCAAGCATCACACCTCATACTGGAAGCTCACTCCTCATAAGTGAAAGTGCAAATGCAAAAATTTTAAAGCTTCCTCATGAGTGGCAGAGAACCTGATGTGTTTCTAACAAGGTCAGGCATAACGTATGGAAACCAGGGGATAAATGAACAAGCCACTGATAATTTGTGTCCGTGTGTGTGATTTATGCACGTGTCCCTGAGGTGTGTGTTTGTGGGCATGCCTGTCGTTTTGAACCTGTTTGGCAATGCACCTTGTGTACGTGTGTATCGCTCATGAGCAGCAAGTGCAGGTTGCTACGCCAAAAGTGCCCTGTGGAAAAATGAGTAATATTTGCTGAATTTTATTTTACTTTATTTTATTTAATTTTTCCAGGGTGAACCTGGATTCCTCGGCCCCCAGGGAGAGCCAGGGCTTCCAGGACTCCCAGGAACTAAGGTGGGTGACCTTAGCGCTCCACAGTAACTACAATTATCTTGTTTGACACAATATGACATGTACTTTGTGCTCAGTGACACAGTGCATATTTCACTTAACTGACAATGAGTTGCAACAGCTTTGACAGATTTTTATCACATCCTGTCAGTGTGATTGCCAGTGTAATCAGTAATTCCTCTGGTCTCATTATTCATTATTATCACTTATGCGAGCTGTTTCTATAAAATGTCTCTTGGAAGTGGTCAGAATGAGCTAATCCTCGCCGCTCCCTTTGAGTCGTGACATTATCACACTGTGGAGCCAGGCACACTAGAATTAGGTAATACTCGCATTGTCCTATCGCATCAGGCTGTTTGCAGTGCATTCACAATCAAGATATATTAGTCTTGCATTGTCCTCTGCTATATCTCTGTTGATTAATCAAATGTCAGGGCGTGACATTTGATTAAAAAGGAGCATTGCTGCAAATATTTGATCTGATGGTTTTTCCTTGTGTTCAGGTCAACTCACAGCTTTGAGAAAACAGGGTTTATACCTCATTTTTCATGGGGTACCGCTGAAGTCTTTTCAAACTGTTTTCAAACTACGAGTCTGCATGTTTATTTTCAAGTCTGTGCAATTGGGTTATCATTAGCAAGCAGTTGTTTGAAGAGAAAACAAAGTCCTAATTGATGCAGCACTGCTGAATAACTTTGTGCGCCATGTGGTTTTAAGTATCAGCAATAAGTAATATGGAGCGCATGGGTTATACCACACCCCCCTCTATTGGCTTTCTTTGGGCATTGACAGAAAAAGCCCACACCAATACAACAAAGGATTTCCATTTTTATTTAAATATTCAGCAAAATAAAAGTACAAAGAAGGCTGGATGCATGTTTTGGCATTTTCTTAAAAGAATAACATTTCACCTTGTCAAGAGTCACAATCTACCAGGAAGCAGATTGTGCTGACGCAGCACAAATATCTACAGTTCACAATGTAAATCTATTGAGTAAGCAAACGCATGAGGAGGGCGGGGAGCTCTTATAGTACATTCCCAGGTCATGTCAATACTGCATAACATTAAGGAAACTGAAGTTCATACCTGCTGTTCAGAAGGTGCATCACATTTCTTCTGCTGCTGATGAAAATCAGCGGTTCTCTACGACACTTATTAAATGCAGGTCGCTGTACAACAGCAGTAACTAACATCTGTTGTTGAGCAGTTTGTTCTTTTTTCTGTGTAGGGTGAGAGAGGCGACCACGGGCCACCAGGAAAGGGTGAAAGAGGAGAAATTGGACCCGTTGGACCAAAGGTCAGTTATTCAAGTGCACATGTTCATGTGTGCATACACAAATGGAACAAATTATGGTGGGAAAAAAGGGAATCAGTCAGCAGTATGCCTTTTCACGAGCTTACCCATTTGTTCACAACTGTCTTTTCACCCATATATTTCGCTGCCATCTACAGCCCTGCTGATTTAAGCGCACACTATAAATTACCCAAGTAGAATGCACTTTCAAAGCAAGGGTTCATTCAATTCATCAAATACTCAGCTTTGTTAACATAGAGAGCTGGCTAAACCATTATAGCCTTATAATAAGTCCAAGGCTTTCCCTGGAGTCTGCGTTAAATAAACCAAATATAAATGAGTTTACCATTGTTTATGTCTGGCAGTGACACAGCAGGTAGCTTAAGCTCCAGTCTAAACCTGGGTGACCCACAGATCTGTTTCACATCCTATTAGAAAGCCCAAAAGTGAAACCCCTGCTTTATCAATTCCAGAGTTTAAATAAACACTTTCTCCATCACTTGGTGGATGGAGAAAGGCTGGTTATTTTAGTGAAGCTGACTGTTGGTCTCTCGGGAGGAGTGCGAGAGGTTGATGATAATTCCTTTGTGAAAAATGCATTTTAAATGCATTGCATTGAACCCATAAAGAGTTTGTTCTCTGTTTTTTCTTTTCAATTTTATGTTTACATCTCAAGTACTTAGCTTTTCTTTTTAATAGTGTCCCTCAAACCACGACTCTTTCCGTCATCTCTGTTTTCTAACTTGTGGCAGGGCTCACAAGGAGAGGCTGGCACACCTGGTCCTAAAGGGTCAAAGGTGAGCATGGCAGATATGTGTTCTTTAAATTTGGTGAACACGGCGTCTTAATTACTTTTTCCTCTAATTCGATTTTGCGGGTGATCCAGATCTTACATTTCCTCCATTCGATGTTCACTGTTGACCTCATGTACTTGTGCAAATGTCTTACATCATGCCATTTTATCAGAAAGTAAATCCCTGCAGGCAAACATTAAGCAGATGCAAACCTTTATAGCTGCAGACCTGCAAGTGGAATTCAGTGCTGGTGGAGGTTTAGAATTTTTCAGAGTAGCAGTAGTATTAATATGGCTCTAACTAGTATTAGTGTTGCACTTGTTCATGTTCCAGGTCTCTCCAATGCAAACATAAGAATTAAAAATTACATTTTCAATTGCATAGTTATAATTCTCACATAAAGTAACAATATATGGCATACTACATTGTGATAGTCATAAGTTCAAAACATTTAGTCCATGTTGCACATTTTTACAGAACGTGTAAGAAAAGTAATGGCAAATCATGTCTTCTCACATTAGGGGGAGTTTGGAGATAAAGGAGACTTGGGATCTATTGGCCCGAGGGTAAGCAAGTATAATAAGTTAAATGCCTCTGTTCTCCCCTTTCTTTAATGTCCTTTTAATGATGTTACATTCTAATTAATATCCAAGGCTTCCCATGATGTTACCCTGCTGGAAGTTACTATTAGTGTAACCACCGCTTGATTGCCACCAGGGGGCAGCAGTCAAACCTTAAAATCTTTTGGAAAAAGAGGCACATTGATATTGGTCTCATATTTCTCTAAATCTCATTCTATAAACCAGGTGTGCAGTATAATAGAACATGTGTTTAAATGTGTTTCTGGATCTCGATAATATGCAGGGTCCCCCTGGGCAGAAAGGAGACCAGGGAGCCACCGAAATCATCGATTATAATGGAAACATTCAGGAGGCTTTACAGGTCAGACAAGTTACTTAACTCAGCTCATTTCCTCATTGTTGTTGCTTTACGGAACAGTGAAACTTGTAACTCCCTTTCTGCTGAGTTACATCCACACTTACAATGCAGGAATTACTGTTGTATTTATTTGCAGGGAGAAGCTGTTCTTGTTGGTATTTCTGTTATGTAATAATGACTAAGATCTTTTCATAAACATAATCTGATGGTTTCGCCTTATCTTAAATACTTACACCGATCAGCCATAACATTATGACAGCATGGGCACCCTGACCGGTCTGCGGATACACAGCTCCATATGCAACAAACTGCGATGCTCTGTGTGTTTATATGCAAAGCAGTGGGAGGTGTGTGTTGTCCCTTTGCTTTTTTCCCCCCTTTCTCCCTCTGACTTCTCACCAGATGCAATCTCCCTAATTGATTACCACCTATGAGCGGCTCAATGGTGCCTTCAAACTTCAGGTCGATCCATCAGCCCTCTGTTATGGTTAGTGGTGTAGGTAGCGGAGAAGGAGGGCAGGGAGGCTGGCGGCGTTTCAATTGTTTATTTTTACTTACAAGCAGGCAAGTAGACAGCCACAGGTAAGTCCAGGGACAAAAGCACGTGGACATCCACAGGAGCAAAAACAGGAATATAGAATCCGCCAACGGGCTAACGGGCTTCACTGTTGATTAATCCCCTCAAGGCTCCACCTCGGCACCTGAGCAATAGTCCATGCACTCACCACCCAATCGGGACGTAGTACTTCCCCAGTACGCATCTTGTTCATCTCCCTTGAAGACTCAGCAACCGCAACGAGGGCCAGCTGGGGCCAGGATTTAGAAGACTTAACTACTCATAGAACTGGGGTTACACCGGTAACCATTATTTCTGTTTCATACATGACACCTTTCTATCAGAACCAGAATGAACTTTTTCAGCAATTTGACCTACAGTAGCTCTTCTGTTGGATCTGACCACACGGGCCAGCCTTCGCTCCCCATGCGCATCAATGTGTCTTGACCGCCTATGACCCTGTCGCCGGTTTTCTTTCCATGAACCGCTTTTGGTAGGTACAGGCCACTGCAGACCAGGAACACCCCACAAAAGCTGCAGTTTTGGATATGCTCTGACCCAGCTGTCAAGCCATCGCAATTTGGCCCTTGTCAAGTCGCTCACATGCTTACACTTGTCCATTTTTCCTGCTTCAACACATCAACTTGGAGGGCAAAATGTTCACTTTCTGCCTAATGTATCCCCCCCCACTAACAGATGCCATTGATAATCAATGTTCTTCACTTCACCTGTCAGTGGTCATAAGGTTATGGCTGATCGCTGCACACCACACTGTAGAGAGACAAACACATGCATATTAACATATTTTGTACAAGGTGAGGCTGCAGCTGTGTTTAAACTCTACTATAAGCTGAATGAAACCGGACTCATGGCATACATGGTTCATATGAAAATGTATTCCTTAAATTAAAATGCAATGCTCTCAGACTAACACAAGTCAGGCTATGTCTTATCTGTTCTTTAATAACTCATTTTGAGGATGTATCTGTGCAGACATATGCTGACACAAAGGTTTCTTTCCTGTATGACCTCTGCAATCTTATCTCTTACCTCTTCCCCATTTCCACTCCTTTGGCCTACTGCAGAAGATTACCGCTATTACAGTGACGGTAATAAAGCTCTGTATTCTGTCATCTCCACAAGTGATTCATCTTTGTCCACGCATGGGCCCAACCCAAACCCAGCCCCTTCGTATGAGCTTCCTTGTTGTATTTGTGCTCCCTCGCCCAGCAAAATGTTTGCTTAAAAGTGAATGAAGCCGTTTTCAGTGCTGCGATTATGCTTCTGTGTTTGACGCTACAAGCTGCCTGAGTCGCTGGTCGTCTCCCTGAATGTCAGTGAAACATCCTTTAAAACACCCTCATGACAAAATATTTGAATGTGTTTTACAAAACTCACTCCGTCCGCTTTTGGTCAAAATCATACACACACACATCAGTCTTGATTACAGTTGAGGGAACTCCAAGGCCCTGGTTTATGTTAATTTAATGAAAGCAACATTATGTATTATGTTGGTTAGCATGGTAGAAAGCTAGCAGGTTTAGTGTCACACATTGTGGCATGTATTACTTAAGCTAATTTATTCTCCATTTTTCTTTTAAACATTTCAAATAACAAAAATTGTTCAAAGTGCATTGAGTTTGAAAAAACCATCCTTAATTTGAGCCTTTCTCAACTTACATTTGAATTTGTCTTTTGTTTATTTTTCATTCAGAAGCTACCGCTCTGATTACAGCACTTAGCAACAAACCATGGAATCTTAGTATGAACGTCTTCCATCTTCCCAGACACGATTGCTTCAAATTCCAATTGAATGAAATGAACGGTTTAATTCCAACGTGATTGTGCAAAAGCAACATCAAAATGTGTAACTCTCATCTGTGAATGATGATAGTTATTTATCCGTATGTTCTAGCTAACATGTTTTTGACTTTGGCATGTGTCTTTCAGTTGAGCATCGTAATTCATAACTGATTGCTAACATTTTTTTGTGCTGTTTGCAAGTGATGTCATTGTGATGTTCAGTTGCATTGTTGATGAAATGTAGTTCATTTATATTCAAACCTTGACTTGATGTTGAAGTGATCTACCCCAATCTATATTTCGTCAGATGAGTAGAAATATAATTGAATCTCCTCCTGTGTCTCTCTCTTGTGTTCTGTGTTCAGGGTCCTCCTGGACCTCCTGGGCCAATAGGACCTCAGGGTATAAAGGTAAACTTTTCCTCACATTGCAAAGTGTGTTCCCACTTTCTGCAACCAACAAAATCACAATACATCACTTTCCTACAATTGCAAAATAAAAATGGGTAACACATGCATTTCTATTTGTAAAATGTTGACATGGCATTTTCTCCTCTTTAAGGGGGATCGGGGTATGCCTGGTCTCCCTGGACTCGATGGCGAAAGAGTGAGTTCATTATGTATAATCACGTATAGATAAAATTAATTATGAATTGGTTAATGAAGAGTAAAGGCCTTTACTTAAATCTCTTTATATTGATGAGGCTGTTCACTGAGGATTTTCAGAGAGGAATAAGCTGATCTAATGGAGACCTTTTATACATCTTAGTGTTTATTACCTCATCCAAATGCATTTGCAGAAATATCCAAAGTGAATAATTAAAATACATATAAAAATGTTTTCACATTTGCCCCCTCCCCCAGGGCTACAAAGGTTCTAAAGGAGACATGGGAATGCCAGGAGCTTCAGGGGAGAAAGGAGCAACTGGCCTGCCTGGCCTACCTGTAAGAATCTACACAGATATAGTCTCACTATTTTATGGTCATGGGAGCTCATCTGCCATCTTGTTAGTTAGAAACAACAAATGTCTCATGAACCTTTTCCTTAGGGTGTCAACGGGGTAAAGGGGGACAAGGGCGATTCAGGTCTGCCTGGTCCTCAAGGTCCTTCGGTAAGTCACGTTAAAGACATGTATCATGACTCACCATAAACATACTGGAGTTATAGATGTTGTTCATTGCAATCTTTCATACAGTTAAGTGTTGTAGTGTTCAAATTATCATCATCACCTTGTAGAGTGATGATTTAGTAGTAACATATGTATATTTAATATTTGCAGATCAGCGGTGCTCCAGGGCCACCAGGGCCCCATGGACCCCCAGGACCCATGGTGAGTGTTTAAAAAAACAAACAAAAAAGTCTCAGCAATGTGCTAAATTTACCATCTAGAAACATCCCAAAACTTAATAAATCACATAACACAGGTTATAAATCCTGGCTTTACATGCTGGCCTCAGATAACCTCTAACAGCATACCTAGACACCACAGCTTTGTTTTAAAGAGCCTTAATGGCTGAAAGTTAAAACTGAGGTTACGTCTGTAGTCACAGTAAAAGACACATTAAACTGGTACTTTCAGTTGCTGATTGCGTCTTCCAGCTGAATGTTTGTAGGTCAGTATACCAGTTAATCCAGTAGGTGATTCCACAGCAGTGTTTGTAAGAAGTCATCGAGGAACAAAGGAAAAATAACACACAGGAATTTGGCTGTTGCATGCGTTTTACTTGTCCCACCCTCACACCCTCAACAGTAACTTGTTTACTGTGATTTGGACAAAAAAAGATAAAGATCAGAGATGGAAAGATAAAAAAAAAAGAGCTTGGTTTAGTTGTATAAAACAAGCCATCCACAAACTCATGTTGTTTTCATCTTTTCAGGGCCCCCATGGTTTCCCTGGATCAAAGGTAAAAATCAATACGAAAGCAAAAGTGCAGCCACTTCACATGTATAACAATTCACATTCAGGTAATTATGACCAAATTCAACCAAGACAGTCACTTATTGGTGTCAAGCAAATGTAACTGTAGATCCTTGGTATACACGCATTTGAAACCTTCCCATTAAGTATTTGTACATTTGTGTGTACAGTTGTGCGTCCTCTGGCACCTCAGTTTATGTATCTGAAGGCATCAGATACATCTTCTCTCTTTCATGTAGAAACTGGCAGCATTACTGGAGCTTTTCGTGAAGTTTTAATTAGTGAGTCCCATTTTGTTTAACAACCTACAGGAGTTCAGGAATAATGAGGGAGGATGCAGACATATTGGATATTAGACTTTCTTTTTTTTACTGGTGACACAGAAGATAACATTTCCAGGAGTTTACTTTAATTTACATATATAAAGCTGCAGTGAATCTAAGGTTGTTTCTTTTGGGTTTTTCTTTTAGGGGGAACCTGGCTTGCATGGTGTGAAGGGTATGCGAGGGGAAGGGGGACACAAAGGGGACCGTGGACCTCTAGGTCTCCCCGTGAGTATAGCCGTGCACCATGGGAAATCTCCAACCGCAAAGCCCTGTCCTTTTATTTCCTCAGACATCCATAGAAGTCTCAATTCTATTTTAGCGCTTTCCGATTTCTTGTTATGCATTCGTGCACACATTAGAGTGTGTGTTTTTTATGTGTGTGTGTGTGTGTGTGTGTGTCTGTATCGCTTTCTCTCATTTTCTGGCCGCATTTTAATTTGCCTGGGCTGACTATTTTTGCGACCCCCCCCCCCCCCCACGTAGCAAACAGTGTAATTTAGTTGTTGTAAACCCTGCCATCAACCTGTCCTAATAACAGTGTTCATCTGGTTACTAATCCCGCCTTGTTCATGTCACTCATACTTCCATAACCACGCAGGGAGCCTCCGGCTTGGACGGCAAGCCTGGAATTAGGGTGAGTGTCATGTGACCAAGAGGCTTCACCACCCAACTTCTGCCTACTTTCCTCCCTCTCACCCTCCATACCCTCCATACAGCCTCCCACCCCCTCTTTTCCTCAAATGCTTTACCACCATCACCTAATTTTTTTTGTATTTCATTGTAATTGAAAAGAAAGTTATCTAAGCTTTGAGTTGAATTAATTTTCAGGACAGCAAACATACAGAGAGCTGTTAGAGCAGGTATTGTTGTTTTTGTCCCGTGTTGCATTAACTGAGCATTAACACACACTCATACATTAACTGTGTCAGCAGTGTTGTAAATGTCCTTTTGTGGCCAATGCACGTGCACCAGCAGCAGCGCTGTGCGCTGGTTGTAGGTCGAACCAGATGGGAACATTGTACATGATTTTTGCTTTCCATCTCTTATTTGTTTGAACAATCAACTTTATTTTGAAATGCCGGTTACAGTCCCAATGGTGTAAACTCACCGTGACAACACTACTCTTTGCAGGGCATGGATGGGCCTTCGGGTCCAGCTGGTCCAGCTGGGCCAAAGGGTGACATAGTAAGCTCGACATTAATTTTGATCTTACCTCAGACTGATGATGTAGCATGTTTTGACTTGAAATGTATTTGTTTTTAAGCACTGGCTCATTTTAAAATGACTGTGAACTGTATGATTCATGTGATTGCAACATCAATTAATTTGTATTAGGGTGAGAGAGGACCACAAGGCGAGCCAGGACCAAGGGGACCTTATGGACTACCTGTAAGTTTGATGTTACACATGAAGCAGAATGCATGATATTTACATTTTTGAAGTTAAGCATGGCTGATAAGTGGTCTCATATTCTATGAGCACATTATCCAATCACACATATTAGTTAATCTTTCTAAAAGTGGGAATCAGTAATGTTTTGAATCATTATGTATAATAATTTATCCACATGTGGCGATATACAATATTGTTCAAATGTTTTAGGCAGGTGTGAAAAAATGCTGTAAACTAAGAATTTCAAAAATGGAAGTGTCCTGGACGCCTCCCTTTGGAGGTTTTCCAGGCACGTCCAACCGGTAAGAGACCCCGGGGTAGACCGAAAACACGCTGGGGGGGATTATATATCCCAATTGTCCTGGGACCGCCTTGGGATCCCCTGGGATGAGCTGGAAAGTGTTGCTGGGGAGAGGGACATATGGATAACCCTGCTTAGCCTGTTGCCTCCGCGACCCGGCCCCGCATAAGTGGAGGAAAATTGATGGATGGATGGTTGGATGGATAACATGGTACTATATAAATAAAACTGAATTGAATAGAATTGAATTGAATAGTGTTACAATGCTAGTAATGTGTTAGTATACCAAAATATGTCAATTTGTTACCATGGAGTTAGTAGTATTACCAGTACTGGCATTATTTCCATGTATTTATTCTAGATATTTACCATATTTATACTTTGAAAACATCCCAGAAATGGTGAATAATCATACTGATACATTTTTTCATCAAATCTATAATGAAAAAAAATTTAATATGATATTAAAAGTAAATGATTTTTCTTTCATGTAAACTGATTATTTTCTTCACTATCTTTATCACTAAATGACAGTTCATACTTCTTATTTCAGTAAATATATAATGGACAAACATTAAATGTATCATGTTAACTGAATGAATCTTGAGCATGTTTTTAGAAAGTTATTTGACCTTATTAGACAGTTTTATATTGTATGAGGTTACATAAGTCTGTTCAGTAAGACCTCTGAAACTATAATATGTTGAAATATTATGCTTAGCTTTGAAAATTCCACCACACAGAGTGCAAATGTCTAGACTGACCTTGTTGCTGCTAACTTCCTGTAAGGAGGTGAACTGAAAAGGCATACTATTTAAAGACAGCGACATCTAGTGGATGTCTAACATATTTAAAGGTGTTCCAACAGCACAATCACAGACATGCAGTGCATTCAGCAGAGAGGAAGAGACTGATATTTTCTCTTCATTTTAACTTAGAATGACTTGAAAAGTGTGTGTTTGTCAGCAGGGTGAGTGTTTCACTGAACAGGAGGAGACTCTCCCTCCTGCAGAGAACACAGAGACACTGAGGAACCAGGTAACCAGAACCTGAACCCAGGATAAGGACGTTCAGTGAATGTGGTGTGGAGGTGGATCAGAGTGTCAGAGGAGACTCTATAGAAAGACAGAGACCCAGTAGGACAGTCCACATACACTGCTGCTGTGTTAGAGGAGGAAGAGGAGGGGGAGGAGGAGGAAGAGGAGGAGGAGAGGGCTGTTCTTTTGTTATTGTGCCAGACAGAGTAACCAACAACATCAGAGCACCCCAGACACCAGGACTGATTATTTCGTCCAAACACACAGTCATCTCTGTCTCTTCTCCTTCTGATTCCTCTGTAAGTCACTGATATATCAACCCCTCCTCTCCACTCGACCTCTCAGTAACAGCGACCAGTCAGGCCATTCCTACACAGCAGCTGATACCAGTCAAACCTCTCTGGATGATCTGGATATGGCTGCTCCTCGTTCACTAATGTCACCTTCCTGTTGTTGTCAGACAGTTTGAGGGTTCTGTTTACTGTGTTTGTGTCCAGTGTGAGTTCACAGGCATCTGATGGAGAGAACAAGACACAATACAGCAGCACTTTATCATCCAACACACCTGATGGCTTTAATTATATATTATATACTTATATAAACAACGATCAGCAATAACATTATGACCACCTGCCTAATATTGTGTAGGTCCCCGTTTTGCCACCAAAACAGCTCTGAACTGTCGAGGCCTGGACTCCACTAGACCTATGAAGGTGTGCTGTCGTATCTGGCACCAAGATCTTAGCAGCAGATCCTGTAAGTCCTGTAAATTGCGAGGTGGGACCTCCATGAATCTGACTTGTTTGTCCAGCACACCCCACAGATGCTCGATTGGATTGAGATCTTGGGAATTTGGAGGCCAAGTCAACACCTTGAACTCATTGTTGTATTCCTCAAACCATTCCTGAAGCATTGTTGCCGTGTGGCAACAATGCTTCAACAGTGCAACAGTTCAACAGTGCATTATCCTGCTGAGGCCACAGCCATTACGGTTTCCATGAAGGGTGTACTTGGTCTGCAACAATGCTTAGGTAGGTGGTGTTAAAGTAACATCCACGTGATTGGCAGGACCCAGGGTTTCCCAGCAGAATATTGCCCAAAGCATCACACTGCCTCCACCAACTTGCCTTCTTCCCACAGTGCATCCTGGTGCCATGTCTTCCCCAG
>JAVQJF010067829.1:0-16384 GCA_036023855.1 Gadopsis marmoratus
GTTATCTCATAGCACTTGTTAATATAGAGCATGTCTAAACCAACTCTAAATGTATAGACCCAACAATTCCACCATGAGCATGCGCTAGGCAACAGTGGCAAGGAAAAACTGCCTTTTAACAGGCAGAAACCTCAAGCAGAACCAGGCTCAGGGTGGGCGGTCATCTGCCTCGACCGGTTGGATAGAGAGAGAAAAATAAAGATATAGGTGGGGGGGCGTAGAGTGAGAGCAGGGTGAAAGAGAACGCACAGTAGCACAGAACAATTCCACATACAGAAACTGCTAAGCAATGGCAGCTACAATGTTAGCGAAGCTGAAATAAACAACCAATGGTATTAGCAGTACAACAACAGCTATACTAATAATAACAGTAGCAGCAGCAGGTGGTCCGCATCCACTCGACCAGACCTGTGTTCATCCAGACTGCGCAGAACCAGGTCCCGAAGATCCAGACTCCACACACTGACAGAGAGACAGACAGACATACAAACAGACAGACAGAGAGGGAAGCACAGACAGACAGACACACACACACACACACACACACACACACACACACACACACACACAGAGAGAGAGACACAGACAGATACACAGAGAGAGAGACACAGACAGACACACAGAGAGAGAGACACAGACAGACAGACACAGAGACAGAGAGACACAGACAGAGAGACAAAAATGTATCAATGTATAAATGTATCAATTTATAAAGAATTATGATTAAACAATCAAAGTTCCAACAACATTGAGCCAAAATAGACTCGGTCGTTGCTCACTTATTAATTGAATTAATTATCTTGGAGATATACCTCCCAAGGAAAATGTCATTAGACACAGCATTAGTCATTCCAATATGTTTGGGGGCTGTAGCTGCTCTGATGTGAAATATGGCTCAAAGGTGGAAGTAGTATGATGTTGATATATAGAGCCACACAACCATCAACAAAGACTGTTTGCTTCTGATTTCCTGTCAATGGTCAACATTCTTTTAACCATGACCACGACAGCTTCCTAACCAAATGCTTTCAGTTGCCCAAATGCATCTAATCTAAACATGAAAGGTCAGTAAACGGTTACATGAAAACATTTATTAAAAGATTATTCTTTGGCATTTTACCTTTCCCAATTTGATAGTGACGGAAGAGATGTAGTTTCGTTCCACTCAGTTCAAAGAGTCATTGACAATGTAGTTTTAGTCTTAAGGCAATCAATTGCATCCCCGTTCAAATGCATTTCAGTACGTACAACAGTAAGTGAATGCATCACTGTTCAAAGATACTTATAAATGAATATTGTAAATTGAACTGATACCGTTATTGAGTCAGTGACGGTGGTGATAATTCACATACTGAACACCATCGTTAGCACTAGTAGAAGTTAAACTCAAGAATTGTCAGTACAGCATTTACAGTGTCTTCTGGCTGTTCCATTGTAAAACTATAATTCAAGGCTTTCCATATGGATATTACTTTTCGTATATGGCCTGTTTCCCTAGTGACCAACACGAGGCCACATAAGCTCCACATTACAAAGGTGAAGCAGTTTGGTGGCTCCTCCCCCTTCACCAGGAGGTCCCAGTGGACGGTGGAGCAGCTCCGACAGGTCAACGGCATCAACCCCAACAAGGTCAGCAGCATTTGGACATTCTGTTCTTACCAGTAGTTATATGGTGCACCAACTTCGTTCTGCTGTACCCTGCTCCTCCAGGACAGCCCAGAGTTTGACCTGGTGTTTGACAATACTGTGGACCAGTGGGTGGCCAGCTCCTCAGCAGAGAAGTGTATCTTTGTCCAGATCCTGTACCACGCCTGCCAGACCTACTGGGAGGGAAAAGCAGGGAGTCTGGGAAAGGCTGGGAAGCTAGGCAAGCTGGGCCGGCATGGGAGAGCGAGACAGAGCGCTCAACAGGAGGATGGAGCTGGTCCCAGTGACTCCTCACAAAAATCTACATCCATGTCCCTGCAGGCCAGACGGAAGAGCTACGTTCCTCCCAGACAGGCAGAGTTCATCAACTGCCAGTCCAAGCTCACAGGAGGTGGTGTTACATGATTACTGAGGTTTCTGACACTCTGGTAATCATTTGTTGTAATGTGTTGTCTTGTTCTTTTAGACGCCTGCACCATGAATCTGGTCATCTACCGCTGCAAAGCCTTCTTGAACCGCATGAAGAATATGATGGTTGCAAACCAAAGTTGCCCACGGGGTCGAGGTAAGGCAGTGATTACCGGGGCTCTTGGGTCGTGCATTTACCTACTGATCATATACGTTTACTAGTTATGGTTAGTCAGCTAGTCAGTGGTTAGGCTGGCTATGGCTTAGGAGGTAGATCAAGTTGTCCTTTAATCACAGGGTTCAATCCCACCTCCTCTTGTCCACATGTCAAAGTGTCCTTGGGCAACACACTGAACCCTAAGTTTCTCCCGGTGGAGGCCGGCACCTTGCATGTCAGCTACGTCACCGTGTGCGAATAAGACCAATCTGTGAAATTGTGGAAACTACTAAACTTTAAGAGATGTGATAATTATTAGAACAAATTGCCCTTAGGGGATAATATGCAGATTGGGTCTGCACCTGCTGACATCCATCTGGATGTGTCTTGTGCAGTATCAAATCACACAATATTCTTTACTTTCTTTTGAGATGGTCACTGTGTCAGATCAGTCAGTTTGAGTCGTTCGACCCCGACCATTTAGGGCTCGCCATCTCTTATGATGTGTGTCTGTAAGTCACGTACAGAGGTGACTGATAAGGCACCAGGGGTGGACTGTCACTGCTTCACCTGGAAGCACCAACAGTGAATGTTTCCATAATGTTATCAGGAATTTGTGAATGAAGTGAAGCTGGAGCCATTGATGGGCACTGGATGGTGAAAGCGGGCTCTGTCTGTTTCCTTCCCAGTCAGTAGAAGAGTGTGAAGGTGAGCAGCGGACAGATGTGTGCAGATGGTGATGTGACACTCGCAAGTGTGATTAAAGGATAGGTTCACTTTTCTTCAAGTACTGTACAATACTCACATGCCTATGTGTATATTAAAGAAGTTTTTGGTTGCCGTAATTGTTCCTCTTGTCCATGCTGACGTCACAGTCAGCATGGACATAGGGACATGGTGATGTCCCTAACCCTAATCCTAACCCTTCCCAAAGTGATTCCAATGGAAGCGATGAAGCAATGAATCCACAGTCCTCTTCCTGTGCCAGTATGCATTCCGAAGATCAGCTGAAGCTAATATGAGGCTTCAGCAGTCAACACACAATGAGTATGCATGAAATGCACAAAAGCAGACATGAAGCATGAAACTGCTCACTGAACTGTGAGCCGTTATGTGGCCTGTGCAGACTGCTGTATTGGCTCAAACATGAACATGAACTGTTCAGTCAGAAACATGAGATGGATGACTTAAAAACATGACTGAAATGCCAAGGGGAGAGTATCATTCTGTTGGGGTGTTCAGAGTTCCAATCTACATCCCTAAACTAATATTTAGCAGAGGGAGAGGAGGGTGGTGTCAGAGTGCTGTAACTTCTCCAATCCATTAAAAACTCCCGCACAGAAGATACTCTGTTGAGTCGAGGGTCAAACATTACTAACACCTTGTCTTCACTAAACAGGAAGCTTCTTTTTCTCAGGGATATTTAGAATTTTAATAGGGCTCTTTCACGCTTTTCCAGTGTATTCTGGGACCCAAAACATCAAGCTTCCTGGCCCAGGTTTCCTCCCTACCTTCACTGTAAATGACCATGATTCCTCAGGTCACATCATCCTGGGCTTGTGTCTCTGTGGATCATTTCCCCTTTTGTTCATTGTCCTCACTGTGCTGCACCTCTCTGCTGCAGCAGAAAAGCCTCTCTGTGATGTAGCGGTCAGATGAGAGAAGACTTTGTTTACTTTCGGGGAGGTCAGTACAATAGCGGGTCTTTAGGAAGCCCGGGGCTCTGAGACTGACAGGGAGCGTGGCGCACCATTGAACCCGCGAACAGGGGCGGTGTAATGGGTGGGAGACGTGCCAGGCTGCAGCAAGGCACCGCATTACAGTTCAACAACACTTCATGCTTAACCTCAGGCGACCTGTGACATGTGGCACTGTTGACAGTAATAGAACAGAATGATGCTTCAATGAATCAGATTGAGACACTGTCTTTAGAGGCCAGGGCTCACAGGCACTTCAGCAGGGTAATACATGCTGACCGCTTTAAGATACAGAAAAGTTAAAATTATGAGTTTGTTAAATGTGTTGACGGACTTGCCATCAGATCTAAACAATGTCGTACATTTTTCATATGAGGAAAAAAAAGGACACAAGAGATTTTGTGTTCCTGTAGGATTTTGGGGGCTGCCTGGTGACATGCCTGTAAGTATTCTCCCTGTGGTCCAGTGTGTTGTCTGTACTTAGTTGCTGAATATGAGCCCC
This sequence comes from Gadopsis marmoratus, assembly GCA_036023855.1. Classification (NCBI taxonomy): domain Eukaryota; kingdom Metazoa; phylum Chordata; class Actinopteri; order Centrarchiformes; family Percichthyidae; genus Gadopsis; species Gadopsis marmoratus. The sequence goes on from JAVQJF010067829.1 coordinate 4,412, forward strand.
TTTGTGACTGTCAGACTAAAAAGTCTGTATATGTTGCGGGCGGGGCCTGTTGTTATTTGTGGGGCAATCTCAGACTGTGCCTGTTGAAACGCCTCTGAAGCTGTGGTGGTGATGTTGAAGCTGTCAGCTAAAGTGAAACAGAGGCTGAGATGATGCGAGCAGATGTCAGTAACTGCTAGACTGCATTCTCAGAAACCAACCAGGCCATTCTGTGATAATTCACACTTGGAATTCCTCTGGAATCTGTTTATCTGTCTGTCTGTCAACAAATTGACCACCAGTTGTGGATATGTATCTTTATATCATGTAGTATGTACATTCATGGTTCCCACATGACTTGAGTGACCCTGGCAGCATCATCAAGTCACAATGCTTATAGTGGATATTGATGATCCCCAGAGAATGAAAGCTAATGTGTTTGCACCCGCCTGACCTTTCCTCTGGCACCTCTTTCAAGACAAAGTTGTCCTTGGTACTGGGAGCAAAATGTACATATGTTTAGTTCTTTACAGTATTGTATTGATTACTTACTTTCAACACACTCACTACATTTCTCCTTGCTTGCTTTCTCTTCTTTCTGTGCATGAACAGGTCAGTTTGGGCAGCGTGCCACAGGCAGCACTATAGGTAATGCAGTCCACAGGGTGAATGTGGCTCTGGGGGAGCGTGGAGACAGGCTGACTCGTGCTGAGGACAAGACCGTGGAGCTGATGCACAAAGCCCAGCAGTTTGCAGACACAGCTCACAAGGTGACATAAACATACAGCTACTTCTACAAGAGGAAGAATTGATAAGATAATAATAGATTTTGAATTGTAGAGATTTGAATAACAAGTATTTTCTTACAGCAAACATATTTGATGTTTTATTTCCCGTGCAGCTGGCCTTGAAGTATTCAAAGTAGAGTCTGTAGAGGATGAATGGAATTCTTCAGGATGTTAAAGAGGAAGCCAGTAACATGGACACTAACATGGTCTGATGACGTTCGGGCCCAGCAGACGCAGCTAACTCTTCATGAACACTTGTCTGTGAATAGACACTAAACTGCTTCTTTAATAACAACCAAACACTCTGTGATTTTAACTCTCCTGAGGATCATCGGCACTGTGTTCAGTTTGAGGATCATCGGCACTGTGCTCAGTTTGAATCTCCTGCCCTTTATCAGAAATAGAGAGCTGGACTTTTATGCTGCAGTTATTTAAACATAGTTTTTGTGTGTAATTCATTCTAAACACTCCCACTGATTTTGCAGCCACTGCAGACCTTATTTTTGTGACAGTCACTGAATTGCTTTTACCCAGAACTTCTTGGAGTGTTAAATATACCAACCTAACTTGAGGTCTGTGTGGCAGGTAGTACTGCTCAGGGTGATCGGCAATGTATCTGCACATGGTTTAGGCTTAATTGGATTTAAGTGCACTAAATGTTTGATTTGATATCACTCAGCACTTTGTTATGACTGCTTACTGCCATCATTCTGTGTTCCTGATGTGTGTGTGTGCACTGTACAGTGTGCATTGTCATGTTGTCAAATCTGTGCTATCGTCTATGTTCATATCGATGTGCCCTGATCTCTCATCACACTTCCTGTCACTTCATATTTTGTCTTCTGGTCTGTGTATGTCCTCGTGGTTTTTAGATTAGTTTTAGAGGTCTTGTCTTTGAGAGCTGAGTGAAGGTGGAGCAGGTGGTTCAGGCAAGTTGGGGAGTATTTTCCAGAGATAGGTTCCATAGTGAGCACTGTAAGTGAAGATAGTCTGTGTGAAAAAAGTCAGGGTCACTTTAGAAAGTCGAAATATTTAAACCCTTCATGTTGGCATCACTTCTGTCAGTAATTTGGTGTCTGACTGATTCAAACAGTGAGTGGAGAATTTGTTCCTGTAAGCTAAACCCACTTTGGACTTGAATACTTGGATATATTATGGGGGAATTGAGGGAAAACCAAACTTGTCTTTTATGTTCTGTTATTGGCTTTTGGCTACAGTTGAATGTATGTGATGTAAATGCCTCTGATGTATTATGCTGTCTTTGAACCAATTAAATAAGCCTGGACTGTAAGTGGACCTGTGCTTTGTTTCTTTACACTCATCAAGGATATCAGCTGATCTGCCTTTGACCACCAGATGGTGTTCACAGAGCAAAAAAGACAGACTTCATCACCATATTGCTTGACACAAACACAGTCAGAAATGTAACTGAAATTTCAAATAGACTAGTTTTAACAAATAATTGACAGGTTTTGACCAGCACTGAAGTCCGACTGAAAACTTTGTCAACTGCCAAAAATCTATTTATACACATAAATACATTTTTACATTAGGTTTATTATTGCACAGCCATATCATAAAACATGTTATAACATATGCTGCTTTTAGACTATACAGATAGAGCGTATTGGCTATTATCGTGACTATACAGCTAGAGGTTATTGACAATTACCATTAACAAATATTCAGTTTGAGCTGGCTCCAGATGAAGTTAGCCAACCTCTGAACCCAGAGTGGGTGTCTGATGGCAGACATGAGGAATATATCTGCTCTATGGGTATGGCTCTAAGATATCAGAACCCTAATTGGCACTGAAATAGCAGTAAAATGAAATACAGCACATAACAAAATGTGTGTGAACAACACATTGTAGGCCTGCATTGTATGTTACTCATTTTTACATTACATTTACTTAGCTGATGCTTCTATCCAAAGCAACTTACAATATGTGTATTAAACCATGAGGATACAATCCACAAATTACGTGAATCATGCAAGAGCCATGGTGCAGTCTGAACAGGTGTAGAGTTTCTGCTGTCCTGATGTCAGTGGGGAGCTTGTTTCACCATTGTGAAGCCAGGACCCCAAACAGTTGTGATGTTGTTGATTGGCAGCTGGACCCCTCATAGTGAGAGAGTAGCAAGCTGATTATCAGTAGCAGAACATAGTGGACTGGCTGGGTTGTATGGTTTGACCGTGTCGTGGATGGAGGATGGGCCTGAGGCGTTCGCAGCAGGAAATAGAGTCTTGATTCGAATGGGAGCAGCCACCGGAAGCCATTGCAGGGTGAAGTGGAGTGTCGTGTGGGAGAACTTGGGTAAGTTGAAGACCTGCTGAATTGTCACCACAAACAGGAGTCATCCTCTCAGGACCACAACTTTCCTCTGCAGATTTCAGCTGGCTGGTAGCTGCCTCGGTTATCAGCACTTTTATATAAGAGGTTAACAGTGGCTCAGTGTCTTTGAAGCATAAAGCTGAACACGCACACACACACATCTGTTAAGCAGAGGAATGTGTACCGTATTTGCATTGCAGCAACGCGTTAACACTTGTGTGATAGTGGCATTTGTCAAAAAACATCTGGAGGTCCATGCATTTTTCATTATTACCTCATCAAAGATGGGAAGTGAACTTTAATTTCTCCTTTGGAGTCCATTGTGAGGTGAGAGAAAAACTGAAAAAGCAGTTAATCTGAAGAGCACTGCTGGGACTGTGGAGGAGGATTAAGGACTCACATACATAACTGTTGGGACCTGGTGAAAGTGGGACAGGAAGGAGAGAGTGTGTTTGTGTTTACCTGCTGTGGTTCGTCACACACGAGTTTTAGCAGCATGTGCCTTCTCTACTCAGGGAGCACGATTTGTGAGCTCAAAGCCACATTTCATGCTGTTGACCACACGCATCATTAGGTGTTTGGGCTGTGGATTGGTAACAGCAGCTGTGTGTAGTGCAGCACCACCTGTTCCCCACACGAAGGGCATGATCCAAACAGCAGGAGAGAAATTATGAAGAGTACAAAAGAGACAAAGAACAAGAAGACTCCATCCATTGCCCTGTCAGACCTTTTCATCTAGGACTTCGAACTTTGAGTCCTTAAATAGTATTGCATTGCACTGATATGGAGCTATATTCCTATCTTTAATCAAGAGCATGCTCTTTTGGTTTGAGAGCATACTTTATTAATTTCATCTTCAGATTTTGTAATACTCTCTCAAAACCCTGCTCTTACACTCAAAACCCTGCTCTCACACTCAAACAGCACCTGCTTGCACTTGGATTTCTTCTGTACACTTGTGGAATTTCTGCTCTTGGATTTTTTATGTACACTTGGATTTTTTTGTGCAACAACCCTATCAAAATTCCCCAACCAATATATATTTACTGTACATATAATACAGTCGTGGAGATGGAGAGTGGATGAACCCAGAGTAACCACCCATGCGTGACTCAGTAAGAAGCAAAGTGAGCGATCATTTCATTGGTTGACACAGCAGCTGATATTCTATTGGTTGGGGAATTTTGATAGGGGTTGTTGTACAAAAAAATTCAAGCCCACAGAAAAAATCCAAGCACATAGAAAAAAAATCCAAGAGCAGATATTCCACAAGTGCACAGAAGAAATCCAAGCTCAAGCAGGGTTTTGAGAGAGAGTATTACAAAATCTGAAGATGAAATTAATAAAGTATGCTCTCAAACCGAAAGAGCATGCTCTTGATTAAAGATAGGAATATAGCTCCATTTCAGTGCAATGCAATACAATTCTCCTGAGATTCCTGAGAGGTGTTTTTGAAATTTAGTCCAGGGCCTGTACTACGAAGCAGGATTTAGGGTTAGCAAGATAACTCTGGTTTTTCAGTGTTACGCTCCTGAACAGGTTATATAGAAGATAACAGATCAATGAATATAAAAGCACTGTCCTAAGACCAATCAATTCCCTTGGAAAATGGCATCACCAATAGAAGACCCTGTGGTGCTCTCTGCTCAGATTGCGAGGGGGGCTCTTTTTAAATGAGAGATAAAGATTCTCATCGGAGGGACTGACTTATCTGTTTCAGCTTCTTGCAAGCAATGTCAAAGCCATTTCATTGTGCATTTCTATACCGATATCATTCTACAGAGGCTGTCTGAAGATCTAAAGCCTTGCACTTCTTGTACTTATGAGATATGAAAGTAAGCATACTTACCGCTTTGAATTCTGTTTTTAAATGTATTTTTTAGTCCGTTTTACACCGCCCTAAAGGAATAAGGTCTAAAATTGTCATACACACCATAAGAATACATCTAAGCAACACATTAATTTAATGAAATACACAAATGTAAGTAGGTTATAATCAGATCTGTTTGTGCCCTAATGATGGGGCAATGATATCATAAGCCTGTTAATTTAACATTACTCATTCACACAGTTGTGTGCATTTTTTTGCCAGCTGTCTTTCCCACATTCGGCAGCTGCAGCTGTGATGCTTTTAGCTTGTATGATTGTATTTCCCTAAAATTATTTTGTACATTTTGGGAAATTTAGGGTGTTTTTACTGTTCTTCAGTGTCCAAAGGTCAACAGTATCCAGGGGTTAAATTGTGCATGTTGTTACTGATCCAAGATACAGTTGTGTTCAAAATAATTGCAGTGTGTTTAAAAAAGTGAGTAAAGCTCAAAATCCTTATAATAGTTTTTATTTCCATACACGCAAATGCATTGGGAACACTGCAAATTCTATTCCAATTCAAAACATGTAGAAAAGTTTATCAATTAATAGGAATATTAGGCTGTTCAAAAAAATAGTAGTGTCTAGATTTTTCTTTACAATCTCAAAGATTTACTGTATAAACTGAAAAATGCTTTAGCTTTCTTGTGAATCAACTGATATTTAGTTGTTTCTGAGAACTGTTTCACATCTGTGTTGCATGGAATTGAACTTCTGGCACCATATTTGGGAAAACATATAAAGTGCAGAAACTGATAGGCTGCTCAGCTAAAATGACCACATGGTAAAATCACAAAATAAATGACATCAAATATTCTGAACTGCTTCAAGTGCTACATTTAGAAACAATCAGAGAAAAGGCTTTTATATTATATTTTATATTATGGAAACAGATGAGTTTCAGGTCTGTGATGGAGATGTGTAGAGTTTCTGCTGATGTCAGTGGGGAGCTTGTTCCACCACTGTGAATCCAGGAATGCAAACAGTCATGGTTTTGTTGAGCAGTAGCTGGGCCCCCCCTCGTAGTGAGGGAGTAGCAAACTGATTGGCAGTAGCAGAACATAGTGGACTGACTGGGGTGTATGGTTTGAGCATCCACTGGAAGCCATTGCAGGGTGAAGAGGAGCGGTGTAGTCTGTGAGAACTTAGGTAGGTTGAAGACCAGCCGAGCTGCTGGATTCTGGATGAGCTGCAGAGGTTGGAGGGCACGTGCAGGCACACCAGCCACTTGCAGTAGTGTACACTCAAGATCCTAGATAAGAGCCTGAAAAATGCACTAGGTTAGTTCAGGAACCAGATTACACTCGTGTGGATGTTAGTATTGGAAAGAATCTTCCTCAGTCACATTAAACATTGTGTTTTGATGAACATATCAATCTGCAACGAGTGGACATATGGATGTATGGAAATATGTAGCAAACAGAGAGAGGCCAAACTGAACAAAAATGAAAGGTGTTTTTTGATTTTAGAAAAGTCTGTGTGCGTGTGTGCGTCTGCCAACTAAAGCCATGAGAATTGCTCTGCATCTGCGATGAGAGGTGGTCTGAGCAGCTTTTAACGGAAATGCAATTTCATGCCAACAATACTGAGCAGCCTAATAATCAGCAGCAACACAGCCTCAGCTGCACCTCTCCTGCCACCTCTACACAAGTAATGAAATTTGACAATTGAGGTGGAAATCACAAATCACCTGGCTGATTCTTATCATTTCATTCATTTCACTTCAAAGATTTGTAGTGACTGACTATGGAATTTGTAAACTAATCTAAGCTAAGCATCGCCGTTCAAATGCACTTCAATATGCACAACAGTAAGTGAACACATATTGTTGATATGGCTGATTTAGACTGTCAAGACATAAGGGCCCAAGATCAGAATCAGGAAATGCTTGATGAAAGAGCTCTTTTTTCTATAGGATTTCTGAACAGATTTATGGGCTTTTAGCTTCTAGCAGTATGCCTATCACATCTGGGTGTTATGACTCTGAAGCGGTTTGACATTTTGTGGCAAGTTGTGACAGTCAGCTGATGGGAAAATAATATTAACAACATTCTTTCAGTCCTGTGAGGCCGTAAATTAAACCAAACTTTGAAATAGATAAACCAAAGTGGGAGACTCATTTAAATTTGGACCTGATGGTGGTGATCATGGAAAAGTCATTAAAGACTGATCCCACGAAGATTTTGCACAGACCATGAACGTCTGGGCAAAATGTCAGGACAGTTTGATCAATACATGTTACATATTTCAGCCTGGACCAAAGTGGTGGACTGACTGCACTATATTTGTTCAAATCTGAATTCTGCATTTATGTTCTGTGACATGACTTAATACACTCACTATAACATTTTGTACTGCATGTGATACATTAGTTGTTACATTTATTTGAGTTTCAGAGGTGTAAGGTAGTATTTTGTAGCTGGGGAGGACTACTTCTTAGTACATACTCGTATTCTTATTGGTACAGTCAACGTAGTGTGAACAAGTGTCTTGTTCCCACATTGCTCTCAAAGAAGAGAATGCATCATATGAAAAGGAGAGTGTCAGTTTGACAGCTCTTTCAAAGATGTGGATCATCTGTCGCCTGTTTTAATGCTGCTTTTACACTTACAGATGTTTATTTGTCAGCCATCCCTGCACCTCTTTGGCAATCCGTTTCCAGGTCTAGGTACAGGTGTTTGAGGTGAATAACAATGTGTTAAGCAGCTTTACAGAGAACATCCCAATCTAACAGGAGCTGATTTGTTTTACTGGTGAGTGTAAGTGTGTGTGTGTGTGTGTGTGTGTGTGTGTTTGTGTGAGAGGGGTTATTTGAGGAGTGGTGGCTCATGGACAGGAAAAGGTTCAGAGAGAAACAGGCTGTTAAAAAATGGACAGTTTGGACAAAGCCATATGGGCTCGAGGTCTTGCTCTCTGCTTCATTACCTGGCAAACCATGCATCTGTTCCTCAACCAATCACATGCATTTTTTATTACAGGTACTGCCAAGTGAAGTAGGGCACAGCTATTTGGTTTAGAATCCTTTGAAAAATAACACATTGGTTAGACATTGAACTGGATGTTCAAAATATTACTTCAAATTAACATATTTTGAATGTGATGGGTATTTTATTGTCCACTCATTTATATGTCTTAAATGAGTGTGCTGTTTGCTCTGGTTAGCTGCTGTACCAGCTCGAAGATGTAGACTTGATGTTATCTTCACAAACATCTGGATGAAGAATAACTCCAGCCTGCATTGTGATGGAGTCAATTTGGCCAAGCTGCTAGTGCTACCAAAAATAGACCAACCACATGTGGACATACAGGGCGGACGCACACACACACACACACACACACACACACACACACACACACACACACACACACACACACCTATACACATGTGCACACACTCAGCCTGTGTATTTTCCTGAGCAGACAATAGGGGCAGTGCTTAGATCCGTGGTTTTGGGTCAGCAGCAGTTGAGGCCAAAACCTCAGGAGGGGACAATAAACCTGAGTGCTTGCCTGTGCCAAGCCTATCTCCACCCGCAGAGCCAGAGCCTGAGGCCATGAGAGCAGTGCCAACAGGAGGAGAGAATCCAGAAAGGTCTACATTTGATTGCAGGGCCCTCACTCTTTTGAAAAAGAAAGAGAACACACAGCACAGTACAGTTCCACATATAGATGTAAAGCAACAGTAGCAGCAATGGTGTCGATATCAACAAAAACAATAGCAGAAGCAATACAATCATAACAAGAGCAATAACAACGATTGCAACAGTGGCTGTTGAGAAGGAACATGGGGGAGGCAGGCGACCTGAATCCACAGATCCAGACTCCACAGCTGTAGAGGCAGAAATACTCATTGAAAGCAACAGAAGAAGAGAGGGAGAGAAGAGAAAGGGAAACATTTAAGTTAGTAACAAGCAATTAATTGGATAAGAGTGCGTACAGGTGGGAGAGGGAGAGGGGGAGAGAGGAGCTCAGTACATCATGAGAAGTCCCCCAGGAGTCTAGGCCTATAGCAGCATAACTAAAGGGGGGAGGCTCAGGGATCACTTGAGTCTGTCCTGCTATAAGCTTTATCAAAGAGGAAAGTCTTAAGCCTACTCTTAAATGTGAGGAGGGTGTCTGCCCCTCATACAAAAACTGGGAGCTGGTTCCACAGGAGAAGAGCTTGATAGCTGAAGGCTCTGGCTCCCATTCTACTTTTAGAGACTTTAGGAACCACAAGCACTCCCAGAATGCAGGGCTCTTGTGGGGTAATAGGGTGCAATGAGCTCTTTTTAAGGGAAAGCTGGAACACGCTGATTGCAGGGATGCAGATTTTAAGTCTAATCTCTGTTCTGCTCTCCGGAGCAGAAGGTGATGGTAATGCACCTAGATGCCAACTGCCGTAAAACTAGAAAAGGAAGAAGAAGTAGATATTATGGTGCCTGACCATTAAGGACTTTGTAGGTGAGGAGAAGGATTTTAAATTATGTTCTGGAGTTTACAGGGAGCCAGTGTAGAGAAGCTAATATTGGAGAAATACTGTATGATCTCTTTTCCTGGTTATTGATTGGTGACTGCTTTCTCAAAGATCTTAGAGAGGAAGGGAGGGTTAGATATAGGTCTATAATTTGATTAAACCCCTGGATCAAGAGAGGGCTTTTTAATTAGAGCTACTTTAAAGGACTGTGCAACATAGCCTTCTAATAAGGATAGATTGATCATATCTAGTAAGGAAGTGCTAACTAAGGGTAAAACTTCTTTTAGCAGCCTAGTTGGGACAGGGTCTAAGAGATACGTTGATGGCTTAGATGAAGAAATCATTGAAGTTAGTTGATGACGGTTGATGAGAGAATAACAATCTAAATGTATGTCAGGTTTTACAGCTGCTTCGAGGATTCCTGTGTTTGAAGATAAGTCAATACCAACTGAAGGCAGGAGGTAGTCCAATAGTTAAAATATTTTTATAATGAAGCACAGGAAGTTGTTACAACCGAGATCTACAGGAATACATCACTCAATAGAGCTGTGAATCTCTGTGAGCCTGGCTACAGTGCTGAACAGAAACCTGGGGTTGTTCTTATTTTCCTATCAATGACGAGTAGTAGGCTGCTCTGGTATTATGGAGGGCCTTCCTAGAAATAGCTAACTACTGTGTATATATATATATATATACATAGAGTATATACACCAATCAGCCATTATGCCCACTTGCAGGTGAAGTGAAGAATATTGATTATCTTGTTACAATGGTACCTGTCAGTGGGAGGGAAATATGAGGCAGCAAGTGAACATTTTCTCCTCCAAGTTGATGTGTTGAAGAAAGAAAAATGGGCAATCAGTGACTTTGACAAGGGCCAGATTGTGATGGCTAGCATCTCACTGCAACTCTTGTGGGGTGTTCCTGGTCTGCAGTGGTCAGTACCTACCAAAAGTGGTCCAAGGAAGGAAAACTGGCGACAGGGTCATTGATGCATGTGGGGAGCGAAGGATGTGTGGTCCGATCCAACAGAGGAGCTTCTGTAGTTCAAATTGCTGAAGAAGTTAATGCTGGTTCTGATAGAAAGGTGTCAGAACACACAGAGCAGCGCAGTTTGTTGCATATGGGGCTGCGTAGGCTTAAGACTTTCCTCTTTGATAAAGCTTATAATAGGACTGATTCATGTGATCCCTTAGTTATGCTGCTATAGGCCTAGACTGCCAGGAGACTTCCCATGATTCACTGAGCTCTTCTCTCCTCCTCTCCCTCTCCATCTGTATGCACTCTTATGCCATTAATGCTTGTTACTGACTCAACTGCATCCCTTTCTCTCTCCTCTCGCTCTCCTTTCTGCTGGATCTGTGGATGCAGACCCGTTGCTGCTTCCTGCTCTTGCTCAACAGCCACTGCTGCTATTATTGTTACTGCTCTTGTTACTAGTAATACTATTATTGTATTGCTATTATTATTTTTATAAATTCTAACATCTGTACCATTGCTATACAACTGTATGTGGAACTGTACTGTGCTGCTGTGTGTTCTCTTTCTTCCTATTCTCACTCTCTCACTCTACCCCCCCTTCTCTCGCTCTCTCTCTCGCTCTCAATCCAACCGGTCAAGGCAGATGACCACCCACCTAGAACCTGGTTCTGCTTGACATTTCTGCCTGTTAAAATTGACTCTTTCCTTGCCACTGTCGCCTAGTGCTTGCTGGTGGGAATTGTTGTGCTATGAGATAACTTTGTTATGATATGGCAGTATATAAATAAAACTGAATTCAACTGAATTAGCATATTTCCCAAGATCTGCATGTTTGAATCCAAAAAATATTTGATCCAAACATTCTGAGATTTTTGTTTCCATCTTTGGTGCCTAGTGGTCAATTAAGTCAGACATAGTGTAAGGCACTAGTGTCCTTTTGATTCTTTTCATTGAGTTTTTGTCATGCAGTGTAGAAATAGCCACAGAGTGAAGACGCTGATTAAAATAAAAAGGCTGCAGACTGTTATAGAGTTAGAGTAAGACCTGAGTGGTAAAATATGTATTTTATGATGTGGAGTCTGGTGGGTTCAGTATGGGTTGTGGCACCCAGGCCGGCTTTAGTCCCAAACCACTGGCCTACTTCACCTGAAAAACAATGAGACAGAGCGGCAGCTGTAAATCCCATAATCCACACATGCTGCTGCCTGCCCAACGATTAAAGAGGCCGCGCACAATCAAACTCTGTGCTTTGAATAACACCAATCCCAAATAGAGACCTAATGGTCTCTCCATTGAGGGGCAAAGCCAGATGAAAAAAGGACAAAGCCTGTTAAAAAGGAATTACAGAAAAACTGACTTTCAGGCTGTTAATCATCGAAAGAAGACATTTGTCAGTTAATGGGGCTGCTAAGTCGGGCGGCTGTGGCTGAGAGGATTGTGTGGTCGTCCATTAACCCCAGGGTTGGTGGTTCGATCCCAGCTCCCGCTGCCGCATGTCGAAGTGTCCCTGGGCAAGACACTGAACCCCGAGTTGCCCCCGGTGGAGGCCAGCGTGGCAACTGTGT
>JAVQJF010067835.1:0-11701 GCA_036023855.1 Gadopsis marmoratus
AAAACCTCCAAAGGGAGGCGTCCAGGAGGCATCCTTACCAGGTGCCCGAACCCCCTCAAGTTGTTCCTTTCGATGCGGAGGAGCAGCAGCTCTACTCCGAGCTCCCTCCGAATGTCCGAGCTCCTTACCCGATCTCTAAAGATGAGGCCGGCAACTCTTCAAAGGAAACTCATTTCGGCAGCTTGTATTCGCAATCTCATTCTTTCGGTCACTACCCAAAGCTCATGGCCTTGCGGCTCAGCTCTTTCTTCACCACGACGGTCCGGTGCAGCACCCACATTACTGCAGAAGCTGCACCAATCCGCCTGTCCATCTCCCGCTCCATTTTACCCTCACTCGTGAACAAGACCCCGAGATACTTAAACTCCTTCGACTGGGGCAACAACTCGCTCCCAACCCAGAGTAAACCATTTTCAACAAATCTGTTTCACTTACTTTAACAAAACTTTGGCTGTGAGACATATGACCACAGGAACGGGTTTCTTTTACCTTTAGTCGTCTGTCTATAGTATTTCTGAGTTGTGCAGTGAGTGGTCGGTGCTGGTACAGTTCCCTCAGCTCCAAGACTTTAGGGCAGCTCCTGACAGGTTGATGCTGCGCTGCAGAACCACCAGACCTCTGTTTCAGAGTCAAACCTTGTCCCACGTTAGTACCAAATGGAGGACCTGGGCTCTTCTTCTAGAATAGAGAGAAAGACAAAGGTAGGAAAATGAGTGTGTTGTTTGCCTGTGTGTACATGTACAATGTGAGTGTATGTACCTGTACCTCTGTTCTGGGGAAGTCATGCCAGCTGCGGTTTCTCAGGTTGGGAGGGGTGATGTTAGGGTTCTGTTTCCCTAGCAACCACTGGGACCACACACTCTGGTGGCCGGGCTTTAGGATGGTAATGCCGAACTCATCTGTCACAGTCACAAACTTCAACTTATTTTCTGGAGATTGAGATGTCTTTCCCTACCTTTATTCCTCTTTTGATAGATTCAACAGGGCACCTTTTGTGTATGGCAGTGGTTCCCTCTGCAGTGCTATGGTAGGGTCAGAGTATGCCTGGTACAGCAGTTCCTCTACACTTTCAGAGCTCAGTAGTTCAGTTCCTGAGCCATCCTCATGCACCAGAAACAGCCTGGAACACAAGATGTGCTTTCAGAGTTTCTATGAATTTGCCATCCACAACAGCAGTATAATGTTTAAATATCATCTCATTGATCAAAAAGTACAGTACAATAAATACTGATGACTGCATGTCCTCAGAGTCGTAATTTTTCATAGCTGATTACCTGTAGAAGTGTTATAATGCGAAATGGCTTTAATAAAGTGTAATATGACTTTAAGGTGCAGTACATATGGATAAAGGCCCACCTGGGACAATGTTCTCTGTGTTTTACATGAATCCTGGCGATTTCTTTGTCCTCCTCCACCTCTGGCTCCACCTCCTCCTGTTTGAGTGCACTTGGAGTAGGGGTGAAGCTCAACACTGATACCTGCCCATCTTCCGTCACCTGCAACATACACACACAAAATTCAGAGAATTCACTCAGAGGCAGAATAACTTGTGTGGTAGAATTTGTTTAATGACACAGAGAATTTGAATTGATGGGGGATAAGCACTCGGACTTGGTCCCCGGTCGCCGCATTGAAGGCTGACCACTTGCTCCAGGCTGTCCTCAGGGGGAAAGATGGCAGGATGTGTTAAATGCAGAGGACGGGTTTGTTATGGGACACAACTGCATGTGTGTGTGAATGTATCCTCATGTTTGACAATAAAAGACCATAGGGTTCTGTTCTATTGACACCGATGGGTTTTCTTTAGATGTTTCATCATTACATTTTTTAAATTTACATAACAGGCTGTCTCAACATCTCCCTGTACCCTTGAAATAGTTGTTTAATTCTGAAAATAAAAACTCAACCTAATAAGACATCAACAATCTAGTTTTATGAAATGAGTGGAGTCTTAAGGACAGTTCCAAGATGGATTCAAATATCTCACTCTTGGATAAACATTTGCGTCGTCTCCCAATGTTAGTGACAAGCACTTTCGAAAACTTGCATGATGACACTAAGCCCACTCTTCTCTTAATCCTCCAGACTGACCTGGAAGTGGTTCCCATCGGGGTCTGTAATGTCACAGGCCACTTTGTCTGTGTGACTCATGGCGTAGCATCCTGGTTGGTTTGCAGGAGTGCCACCCTTTGGACTGAGGGTTGCAAGTGGGTCAGACGAGTACACACACTTCCCATCACTTTGGATCTGCAGGAGCCCCACACTGGACGGGAACACCTTGGATGCACAAACATGTTGAAAAATAGAGAAATGACAAATGTGCATTTATCTATGATCCTGCATACAAGAGTCTAACTCTGGTGCCTTCTGAAGGTCATATCAAGACCCAAAAACTCAAATGTTTTCACAAAACCAAATCAGCAGACATTTGAAAGATGCTGTAATCACATAAAAACTTAGCACATAATAACTTTTAATATAGATAAGTGATAATTGCTGTAATCCACCCACCTGATATGCTCCTTGGTTGTTCCCAGTGATGACAGTTCCATCGGCTAAAAAGGCGTGGGCAGTGTGCCGCTCTGGGTACATCACCACTGTGGCACAGCCCTCCTTCTCCACCAACACCACCCGCTCTTTGGCAGACACACTCCCCTTTTTGCACTCACATTCACTCCTCTTACCATTTTTAGCCACAGTCTCTTCTGCATACACACTGTCCCTTTCATTGCACACACTCAACCTTGAAGAAGCGTGTCCAGCCCCCTCCTTGTCAAGTGCTTCCTCTGCACTGTCCCTGCTAATCTCTTCTCCATTATGACAAGTACCCTGGACATGCACATTCTCATTAACGCTGTCCACACAGCGTCTGACACAGGCGCATTCAGAAGTCGATTTAAGGGTCACACTGTTAGGCTGCTCCCCTGGAAAGTCAATAGACAGATAAAAAATGTCAACTTAATCTAAAGATGAAGTGCATGTTTGTGAGTGTGCGTATGCTTGTGATTTGTGTATATTGTCTATGGCTACGTAAGCACATGTGCAGATCTGGCTCTCTGGTTGCTGTGTATGCATGTGAGCCAAGTATTTACTATAGTGCGTATGCTGGTCACCTGTGGGCAGCGGTGAGTTCGGTGGTCTTTCTTGGTAGAGAGTAGTGATCCTGGTTCTGTCTGCATGTTCTACAATTAGAGATCCGTCTGGGTTTTGGACAGAAACCACCAGATCTTCCCGGCTCAGCATCACCTAACACAACAACAGAAGCCAAGCTAAAGAGGTTACTCCCAGCAATAACTCTCTCGTTTTTGAGACTCTATCACAAACTGACAATTTGTGACAATTGTGAAACCTTGAAAATAATTACACTATAGTGGAGACAACTGGTAACCTGTGGAGTAATACAGCACTCTCACCTCATGGGTGATGGGGTCTGTAGTCTTGAAGACGAGAAGAGGCGTGGTGGGTATGTGCTTGTGTGTGGTCCCAACCGTGTAGATGCAAAGTCCAGATGAAGTCGTAGTTAACCAACACCCTCTCTGAGCATCAGCCACCTTCTCTGAGCTCTGATCTGTATAAACACACATACACATACACACACACACACAACATGCAAACACAGTAGGACACTGTGTCACTAATCGTCCACCCAGCAGAGGGCCGATCATGTTCATTAGAAGGTGGAGGAAACACCGTTTTATATTCAGTGGTCAATCTAACCTTTCTTGTTGTCCTCAGTTTCTTGAGAGTTGTTATCCTCCTCAACCTCAGAGTCAGGAACCCACACTGGACCAGAATCCTGGCTGAAACTGGCTGAGCCATCTGCAAACAGAACCTGCAGTGCACATGTGATTTTGTTTTGCTTGTGTGTGTCATAAGAGTTAGTTCCCACTTTTGATTAAGACGTCATGATGAATCAGCTATGCCAACAAATCAGTCGTACATTTGCTGGTATGCGTGGCCTCCATAAATTAATACATGCGCAGTTTGTTTACCTCTGTGGACCCGTCTCTCATGTATCGGATCACGGCTCCCTGGCTGGTGACAATGCGGGACAGTTCTTTGGAGAGGGAAGTGTCCTGAAGCTGCCCTGCAGCTCCCCTGCCATGAAGAGGAAAGCCCTGCTTCACCAACAAACCCTTCTCTTCTAAGGACACTCCTGGACACAGAAACACACAGTTTAGGAGTTGCGCTGCCCTGCTGATCGAGTTCTCAGGTGTTCCATAGTCGTTCCCAGGATGCAATTTAGAGACTGGAACTAATTTCTGCAGTTTTGTAAAAGCACACTTGTGAGGACACACACACCTGTGAGTGTGTATAGGCATTCCCAAGAAAGTGCATCACTGACCTTGTGTATCCTCTTGCAGAAATTGCAGCATTAGGCCGTTAGGAACAGACAGGTTGAGACTGTTGAATGGACTTGCTGGCTGGCCTTCACACACCTTAGACTCCACATAATCATACACAAAAATTAACACATATATATACGATATGGGCAATATACTAATAACAGAAATATTAACACCACAACAAGTAGCATAAGCTAAAAGCCCAAGATGGTTTATATATACAATTTCATATTGAGGTTAGAGAACAACTGAACTATATATATTTTTGTATACATTTCTATACTATACAACTAGCATTCTTTTGTGTATCCACGTGCATATGTGGAACCTGGGTTTCTGGAGGTCTGGTGTGGCTGGCTGGGCTGTGCGTCTTGGAGGGAACTGAATCCAGGTCTGTCCCCTTGGAGCAGTGAGTGGAGGAGGAGAGAGGGGTGGGTCCATAGGTGGAGGGTTCTGGGGCCCCTCCTGCTGTTTCCTGGGGACTCACTAAGAATATTTGTAGCACTGAGATTATGAACCAGTATATACGCACACTCAACCTGTTTTCAGTAAACATTGAAAAATTTAGATGCAAATTAAAACTTCACAAAGGCAGAAAATTGTACGTGTGTTCAGTGTAACACCTATGTATTCTCCTGTGGGGCCATAGAAACTGTATGAGAGGTGGATTCCATTGTCTAACACTGCTGAGAGGGAGCCCTGCTTCACTCTTTTCATCCCCACAGGCTCGGACACTGAAAAAGACACACACACATAAACGAACAGGTCGTATAATCCACTAAATCACATACAAGTTTTGCAAGGATGGATAAAAATAATCCTGAAATGACAAAGGAGGCATTATGGGCTCAGGGCACTGCTTAATGTCTGTAGTGTGATCAGCATCCTTACTTTTAAGATCTTTTTTGCCTTTGGATTCTTTGTCTTGTGGCTGAGGCGGAAGCGTTGATGGATCAACAACAACGTGGTTGACGTGTGTGTAGAAATGATGCCCGTCCTTCTTCACAGCCAGTTTCATCAGGCTGGAACCTGGAGTGAAAAGAGGCCAAAATGCATGGGTGCGTGTGGAAAATCGCCTAAAGCACCCGTCACCACCACCAGGTATCAGCAAAGATTGAGATTTTCATGAACAACCTCACGTACAATGACTCACTTTCCCCAATTACACAGCACAGCAAATAAATAGTAATGTTATGTTTCTTTACGAAAGAGAATGCTTTCTTAGAGATTTTGGCAGCTGGAGGGGGAGACGAAATCATGAAATTCACAAAAAAACATTTGCTTTCTGCAGCGAGCTGTTTGCTGGGGATGTTGATTCTGTCTAGACGTACGCACTCGAAGAACATGCAGCCTCAACTTTGGTTCAATACCTTCAACATAGCTGACATTCTCCACGGTGATGTGTCCTCCATCTGAAGGGAAAAGGTACTGGAGATGACCTGACACATGGATCAACTTTCCATCGGTGCAGTATCCTATGAAACCCTACACATCACACACACACAATGATGTATTGTGTGCAGACAGAACTTGTCATTTATTATCTATGTTCTGCTGGTTAATGGATTTGTGTGTGTCTGTGTGTGTGTGTGTGTGTGTGTGTGTGTGCCCTCACATTGAAGGGTTCCTCTGTCGGATGCTGTTCTTTATTTTCCCCCACAGGAGGCGCTGTCGTAGTATTGGCAGAGCTTCCTCCCGTCTCTGCTCTGCTCTTCTTGCCACTAGACAAAGTTTTATTTTTCATGTTGTCTGGTATCTTAGCCTCCTCCTCCTCCTTCTGCTGCTGCTTGCCCTTCAGTGTGTTCTCCTTCTTTGACTTCTTCTCCATCTCTTCCTCCTTTAGCCGATCCTGCTCCAACTTCCAGGCCTGTAACATCAGCACACACTAATATAAACTGCAGTCATTGCTGTAAATTTAAAGTAGAGTCAAAGGTAAAGTACAATGAACTATAAAACAGTGACTAGGTTTGAGAAACTTTAAAGGAAATACAATTTTGAATTAGTCCAAAAGGGGTGCACTGACCAAATTTTATCCAAAAGTGTAATATTTTAAGCAATTATTTTACGCAAGTTGGGGGATTCAATGGTTTGGAATATTTCTGTTCTTTGACAATTTAATTTGTGCTTATTCTATAGATTCCAGTACTGATTACACAGAATCTACAATAAATGGCACTAATATCTGGTGCTTTATTTCATTTTCTTTTGAAGGCGTAAAATATTATCATGATTGCAAACGTCACTGTACTTTAAATGCCATAGATACAAACCCTGCACAGTTGTTGGTTTTTGAAACGGAGAGGATGGTTACATTTTGCATACACGTTTAGTGGTTTGCTCTATAAATCATGCTCGGGTCTAAGATTCTGTAACTACTGACAATGTGCATGTCAGTCTAAAAACAGACTCAACAGGTACGAAGGGATCAGGTTTAATTTAGCAGTGCCATCAGGTTTCTGGAAAGAGTTACAGCAACACTGCTGAAAGGTCAGAACAGAGCCGGCCGTGAACGTGACTGTTCATGTGTTAGTTGATACTGACTTTAAGGGAGTCTTTTCTGATGACTGGCTCCAGAGTGTACTCCTCTGCAGAATCTGTAGGCTTTTCTTCTAGTCCAGGAACAAAACAAAACATTGTATTTGTATGGTGGAAAGTTTTCAGTCTCATTGCCAGAGCCTTATGTTGACAAGCTACATTACCTTTTGGAGACTCAGCAGGGATGAGTTGTATTGCCTCTCGCTTTAATTCCTCGTCTTTTGTCCAATCCAAAATGGTATCTGCCACATGCTCCAGGTACTTCCTATGAAAAAAGATAACAATGGACTCTATGTAACCCTTTATATACACGATTTCACTAGTCAGGTTATATAGGGTACATACTCTGCCACTAAGAAAGTTCATACTGTATAATTCTAATGATGGTGTCTATGGGAAGTGTATTCTTTTGCTTTCTCACATAGCAAAAACCACATTGCTAGCCATGTCCTGCATTTTGACCTGAATTTGACATCAGTGTGAAGGGCTACATCCCAGAACTCCTGGCACTGGCGATAAGGGCTCATTGGGTTGTGACAGAAAATGTACAGGATGATGTTATGACTTCCTCTGAAGGTGTCCAAGCAGCAGTATTCTTCTGAGGCTGACTGGAGTACCTACATATAAGGAAAATCAAAATGATACAAGTGAAAATGTACAAAAATAACTCAAATTGATTGGGGGAAATTCATGTTTTTAGTTGAATTATAACTTTTGCATGGTGTTTCATCTGTATCGCACATTTAAATTTGGATTCAAACTCCATGGTGGTTGATGTCTTCCTGAAGTGCATTACCTTAAGTGTGTGTTGATTGTTCTATAATTAAGTCCTGCACTTAACTCAACTCTGGCTGCTTTTCACATTAAAAGCCTCCATGCAAAGAAGACTTAGCATTCAATGTGAAGTAACCACAGTATGCCTAATCTGATATCTATGGTTGTGGTTTAGCATACATTAGAATAGGCTATAACACAATTAACATATTTAACAACAGAAAACAGGTAGGCCTCATGCTGACATGTAAAAAGGTCACCTGTGGGAAGATAGAGGCATTGTGGTGTTCAGCGTAGTGCCAGTCACACAGAGATCTCAGCCTACAACTCTCAATGTCAGATAAGTCCAGCTGGTTAGACACTCTGCTGCTGATCTGCTGGAGAAAAAACAACATGAAATTGGGAGGGAAATAAGAACAAATGCTCATTATTTCTTTGTATTAATGCATATAAAAATGTGAGCTACAGTAATAAAACATAGAAACAATACCTCTGTGTTACCAGGATCTGCAGTGAGAAATGTCAGGTCTATAGATGACATAGAAAATAAATTATGAGGTATGGCACTGAGGTTGAGTACAGTGTCATACATACAGTTGAGAGATGTTACAGCAATTCAGTTTCTTAAACCAAGGCAGTAACAGACCTTTAGTCCTTAGTTTATTAAGCTGCTGTTTAGCGTAGGATAGTGGGTTGTCCCAGGGGATTATTGTGGGTGTCTGCTGCTGTGCTGGGTCCAGTGTTCTCAGTGGTCCAAGAGAACTCAGTAGTACACCCTTTTGGTCCAGCCTGGTCAGTGGCATACTCTCAAACACACTCTGATGAAACAAGCGTTCCACCTCTGGCCATAACACAACATCTGTGGGATATCAACCAACTTCTCACTATAGGTAATTCCATATTTGGATCAATACAGTCAGAAAACATGACAACAAAAGCTCTGAAATAAAGCTACAAGTGAATTGACAACAGCCATGGATATACTGGGGTAAGGTAACTGGTTTCTGACCATCTGTGCAGTAGTGTTGTAGCTGCTGTTTGATTGCCATCCAGCAGGAGTTGCCGTTTCTCTCCTGAGCTTCAGAGTGGATCAGCTGCCACACTTGAGACTGCCTCATCATGGACTGCTCCACCTCTGCTGGGTCAAAACCCTGAACCGCCTAAGAAACACACAGCATATGAACACATTTCTGGTCCAACGATATAAAATACAGACAGAATGGAGCCAAGACTACATTTATTATACAGTCCGCTCCTCAGTTACACAAAACTGCAAACATTAAAAATCGACTTGCCCTGATATCCTTCAAGCGCAGTGCCCTCTCATTATGATGTCTGACAACCAGAGGGTGCTCAGACTTCTTCTGAGTCTCCGCTGCTCCAAACATGTCCACCAGCCTCTAACACACATCACAAAAGAGAATAACACATAGACAAACGAGTGAATGATTTCATTCTGTGCAGAGTGTCTCTTAACACTGGAGTCACAGTCCCTTGATTATTGTAAGGAAATTCCATATTTAAGGAAATCACATCAGAACCCGTGTTCACTATAACATCTACAGTAATTGGTTGTAGCACTTTCTTTTAGCATCATATGTAGATGTTTATGTTAGCCACTCTCTACTGTGATTATAGCACCATCTTCTGGACTCAAATTGTATATACATTTGTAGCTCAGCTTTGCTGTACAGTTTTTGTAGCTAATGTGGTAGAATGCAATAAATATCTCTCTTCACAATCATGCTGCAAACCAAAAAAAAAAAGACTTCAATATATTTATAATTTGTTTTCATTTCAATACATCAACTGGCTAAAATGTGAAAGCAGCCACAAAAAAAAGGTGGTCACATGGTGCTCAGGGAAGCAAGTATTTCGCCCTCCCCCTAGCCACAGCACGACCACCCGCCCGCCACGCTCTGTGTGTGCTGCAGCGACAGCACTCTCTACATGACCTTGGAGCTGCTAGGGATTCTATGGTGCTCTAAATGCACACGACTTGCCCAGACCTTTTTCTTCTTCGAGCCCCACAGACCCCAAAAGAGCAGAGGGGGAAAAAAAAAAAAGACTTGCTGCATTGGCCGGGAATCGAACCCGGGCCTCCCGCGTGGCAGGCGAGAATTCTACCACTGAACCACCAATGCTGCACATATATGTATGTCCTCTGACATTCCACAAATTCCTCAGCGTATTTCTAGTGTCGGCTGTGTGTATCTGTGTTTTGCTGTATGGCCTCTTTACCTTCTTATCTTCTTCATTCTTTGCTGTATTCAGCAAGCTGTTAACCATGTGGCTTCTCTCCTCTTCTGTGTGTACCAGAGGCAGGAAGCTTTGAAGCATGACGCTGACCAGCTGAAGGTCTAACCCAGGACCATTGTGAGGTTTGGGCTGCTCAGCCACATGCGACAGCCTGGGCTTTTCTGTTGAAATCGCCACCTAAACACAAAAATGCACAGATGTGGAAAAAAGAAGAGTTCAATCACCCACAAATACTACATTATATACAGTTATGGCCATAAGTATTTGGACAGTTATTGTACTTTTACCTCTGTACACCATCAATTTGAAAATTAGCAATCAAGATGTGATTGAAGATTAGACTTTCAGCTTTAATTCAAGAGATGTAAGAAATATCACATTAACCGTTTAGGCATTACAACCATTTTTGCACATAGTCCCCCATTTTCAGAGGCTCAAAAGTAATTATCACGTCTTGATTGCTTTGTTTCAAATCCATTGTGATGGTGTACAGAGGCAAAAGTACAAAAGTTGTGTCACTGTCCAAATACCTATGGCCCCAACTGTATTTCCCACACATTGCTGACGTCACACATGGATAATGAGGGACCAATTTCAAACCTTCTAAAATCTTGGTCTGGCCTCACACTACACCCCCACACTCACAGACCTGTTCCAGCATACAGTGCAAGATCAGAGGCACAGAGCAGGCTTCAGGGGGAACCAGGTTGATTAGGTTGCTGTAGTAACGCATGTCCACATCTGTAGAGAGAGGCTGGTCGGTCTCTGCCCACAAAGAAGAAAGGGCACAGAGGAGAGGAGGTTAGATTGTCATGATGGTTTTTACTTCCAACATTTGTGCGATGACATGAGGGTAGTGATGGCATAACCAAATCATTTTAGTGACTTAGTTCTTCAATTCCCGTTCGGTACAAATGTACCACTCATTTTTTAAGTCATTCGTTCACTTTTGCTGGGGGCCGTCGACTGGGTCTTTCGTTCATTTCTGTCCAATAAGGAGCCTGTGTAGCTGTCACGTGAGCAAAATGAAACTCCATACATTGTTGTTGCGCATGCGCCAAAATGAACAATTTACTCTCAGAGACGACTCATTCCTACTAGTTCCTTTCAAAAGTGTAGTTCATGATCGACACATCACTACATGAGGGGGAGGAATATTAAAAAGGAAGCTTTTACCTCTGCCTGCCGGGCTTTCCTCCAGCACTGATTTCTTCTTGGAGCGTGGAGTCGTGGGGAGAGGGGTCGGCAGAACCTGGCACAAGAAACACATACAAAGTAATACAATTTAATAATAGAATATTAATCATTGAAACAGCAACTATTTTGACAATCAATCATTTGGGTCACCTTTTTAAGCAAAAATGTCTCTGGCATCCCAGATATGAATTTATGCTGTTTTTCTTTGTCTGCTGTGATAGTAATGTGAATATCTTTCAGTTATGGACTGTCAAGACATTTGAAGATGACACCGTGGACGCTGTAATAAACTGCAGTGGGCTTTGTTTCTGACAGTTTATAGATCAAACAGTTACTCTGTAGTGAAGGCTAGAGTGAACAAACATCCAGCAGGCTCCGAACACTTTGATTCCCTAATTTCCCTTCACAAAAAGGCTGCCATCACTGCCCAAAGAAAATGAATATAAAAGGATTATAGTGTCATTGTTCTCACCCACAGTAATGTATAGGGCACTTAGGGCCCACCTTATAGAGCATGTAGCAGAGTGGCGCAGCGGAAGCGTGCTGGGCCCATAACCCAGAGGTCGATGGATCGAAACCATCCTCTGCTA